>ML810778.1:73510-85258 GCA_009831015.1 Picea engelmannii | reverse complement strand
AAAGTATGTTGCTGCTACAGAGGCTAGTAAAGAAATGATTTGGTTACAAAGGTTTATGGAGGAATTGGGAAAGAAGCAGGAGAACAGTCGGTTGTACTGTGACAGTTAGAGTGCCATTCACCTTGCAAAGAACTCAGCCTTCCATTCAAATACTAAGCATATACATTTGAGGTACCACTTCATACGATCCGCCTTGGAAGATGGACAATTGAAGCTGGAAAAGATACACACTAGCCAAAATCTTGCAGACATGTTAACAAAGGGAGTAAACAGGGAGAAACTGAGTTCCTGCTCAGTTTCAGTTGGTCTTCAAGAATGAAGATGAAAATGAGAAATTTTCCAGGTCCAAGAAGGTTCAGAGTCCAGCATATACAGCAGCGGTGTAGTTGTTGAGATCGGTCTCCAAGTGGGAGATTGTTGGTTGTGGAGCCTGATTATATTCCTGATTCAGAGGTCCTTTCTTTCAGTCATGTTTATACCCCATGAAGTATTTACACCCCAGAAGTATGTACACTCTTCCATGTGGGGGAGTGCAGAGGGGGGGTACCTCCTTTATGGGGTCCGGGGGGGCTACCCCCCCGGCTGGGGGGTCTGGGGGCAAGCGGGCCCCTAGCGGGGGTTCGGGGGCGAAGCCCCCAAAGCAAAAATTGCCTTGTAAAAGTATATTGTAATTTCATTGTAAATCTGGACCGTTCATTATAAGGTCGCAGATCTAACGGTAGAGATTATGTTAGGGTTTTTTTCCCTAGAAGGCAACCCTCTTTTATGAGGGAAATGTATTGCGGCTATGGATGATGGTGAATATTGTATTATGAGAGAGGAGACTGTGAGAGAAAGAAGAGGAAGTTACTGCAGGTTTTGCTGTAGGTTGTATCCCTTCATTTGCTGGATAATAATAAAGGAAGGACCTGGCAATTTCTCTGGTGGACGTAGCCCACATTGGGTGAACCACGTAAATCTATGTCTCTTTTGTATTGTGTGTCTTTTGTGTTTTGTTTCTACATTTGTTTTATTTTATTGCTCCGCGGTCCTATTTTCCTAACAAGAATTAGTAACCAATGTGACGAAGAATCAACGAATTTAAGTATTGAAGATAAATCGAAAAATAGTAAACAATGTTAAGAAAAAAATCAATGAAATTAAATATTGAAGATTCAACGCATGGATAATACTTAGCTTGCAATTGGCATGGGGGAATTTTTTTTTTTCCATCGGCGTCACTGAAGCGAACTGTCCATAGTCTGAAGGGGAGGAGTGGACCCATAAATAATTGATGGGTACCCTCACAAGGAAACAGGGGTCCCATCATTAGTGTGCAGCCAAAAAAATTAACTGTATGCGCCAGAATGTAATTAAACAAATAAACATTGCCAAACATGTAATACATTTTATAACCAGAACGATAAAGTTCACTCGGTATAGTGCATGTTCCACAGAGGCGTTTATTACCCGATTGGGTACTTCAATTTCCTTTTCTTTACACTAAAGAAGTGCAAATAGACAAGTTCAAACACAAAACTCCATAACAGAGGGTTTAGAGTAAATCTTTTAATTAAGTTTAAATTATGGGACATTTGCACACAGGGGAAGTTTTATGACTGTAACTTTTTTTCCTGTACAAGTATGAGAAATGTAATTAGACTCAAAGTAACGAACCAGTTACTAAAACTTTACACAATAGCGATAAAATCTTAGAGCACCCACAAAAAAGGGGTTTACACAGACAATTTTTCCCAATTTTTCCCGGTTTCGGAATTGCACCCAGTCTTTTGCAGAGGTCGGATGGGATGTACGGTTCAGAAGATCGGGTAGAATGGAAGAGAACCCCCTCTCGCAGCTCATCTTGGTCATTTTATTCACATGCACCAGGGTTGACACTTGTCACCCTTGGAACTACATGCGTTCATCAGCATGCATCCGCTTTGCACGTTTTCCCCTTGCCAAGAACTTAGGATAAAAAAAACATAAAATGCACATGTTCTTTGGAATAATAATAAAATATTATTCCCAAGGCTTAAACCCTCTAGGCTAAACACTTAGCCCCTTTTTCCACCTTCCAGCCCCTAATTCCTTGCCCTCTCTATGGATGCTTAGTCCCCCATCACTCATTCATCGTGTCGGTCTGCACATAGCGGTGTTTATATTTTATTAATGTGCTGCATACATATAGGTACAAAATTAGGCCCTTGGCCTCCAACCCTTAGGCTCTCTAGCCTAACAATCACATAAGCCTACCGGCTTATACAAAACTTGGTTCACCAGCCTATAAAATATAATTACAATTCCTTTCAGAACATGATTTACAACAGGTCTCGACCTTGGGGACACTACAATCCCCCTCCCCTTATTTTTGCACTGTCCTCAGTGCGACTTACACTGTCTATGCAAGCCTTTCAAAATTTTCAAAAAGATGTGGGTTCTCTGCCCACATTGCATCTGCATGCTCCCATGTCTCATCCTCAGAACCATACCAGGTCCACTGGACCTTTACAAGCTCTATAGCTCGATTCCTGAGTTGTTTGTTTTTCCTGTCCAATATGCGCACAGGATGCACTTGTAGGACACCTTCTGGTTCCACCTGAATCACATTCCAATCGATAACATGATTAGCATCAGGTACATATTTCTTAAGCAGTGAAACATGAAACACATTATGTACAGTCATAGATGCGGGTAATGCAAGCATGTATGCAACTGGACCAATCCTTTCCAGGATCTCAAATGGCCCACAAAATCTTGCTGCCAATTTGGCCAACTTCCCAACTTCAGGGAACTCCTACTAGTCTTCACTTTCAGGAAAACGTGGTCACCCACTTTGAATTCTATATGGGTTCTGTTACTATCAGCGTAACTTTTCTACCTATCTTGGGCAGCTTTTAGATTCTGTTTAATTTTTATCATTTGATCTTCCATCTCTTTGAGCAGTTCAGGCCCAACTGCTTCTTTGTCAGCTTGATTATCCTAGCTCACTGGAGTGTTGCACTTTCTTCCATAAAGTGCTTCGAATGGGCTCATCTTCAACGATGCATGATACCCATTATTGTAGGCAAATTCTACCAAATGCAGGTATTCTTCCCACCTTGATGGTTTATCCATCACATACATTCTCAGTATGTCTTCTATTACCCTGTTCACCCTCTCTGTCTGACCATCAGACTCAGGATGATACATTGTACTAAAGTTCAGATTCGTTCTGAATCCTTTGAACAGTCCTTTCCAGAATTTTGAAGTGAATTTCGGGTCCCTATCAGACACAATTGTCTTAGGAATTCCATGAAAGTGTGCAACTTCTTTTAAAAAGATATCAGCAACATCAGTTGCCCAGTGGGTGGTTTTCAGTGGAATAAAATGGGCAGCTTTAGTAAGCTTGTCCACCACCACCATGATTGAATCATGTTGCTTGCTTGTTCTGGGCGGTCTGGTGATAAAATCCATTGTTACCACGTCCCATTTCCATTCAGGAATGGGTAAAGGCTGCAGCAACCCTGCTGGGTGCCTATGCTCAGCCTTAACTTTTTGGCACTCCATACATCTGGCGATGTATTCAGTGATTTCTTTCTTCAAACCCAGCCAAAAATAATGGCGTTTGACTGCTGCCACAGTATTCTGATATCCAGGATGTCCAGCATAAGCCACGTTATGCATTTCTTTCAGAATTGCCAGCTTCAAATCTCGGACATTGGGTACATACACTCTGTTTTTATACAGAAGTAAGCCATCAGTTCCCAAGGTGTAACTTTCCTTGGTCTGTGGTCTTTCACGCTGTTGTAGCTTTGCTACTAGACCTCTGTACTGCAAATCAACATTTGCAGCTTCCCAAATTCTATCTTTCATCTCAATCTTGTACATGCTAATGGTTGTAGCATGTAATTCATGCACTTTTCTATTGAGTGCATCAGCCACCTTATTTTATTTCCCTTTGATATGCTTGATATCAAAGTCATATTCACACAGAAACTCCAGCCATCTGATTTGCCTGGAATTTAAAGTCAGTTGATCAAATAAATACTTCATATCGTTATGGTTTGTTCTCAACTCGAATCTCTTGCCCATGAGGTAATGTATCCATTTCCTCAAGGCGTGGACGATTGTTTCCAGCTCTAAATCGTGAGTGGCATAATTCCTCTCATGCTCCTTCAACTTTCGGGACTCATAACAAACTACAAATCCCACTTGGTTGAGAACTCCTCCCAACCCTTCCTTACATGCATATGTGCACACTACGTAATCCTTATTTGGATCTGCAATCTTCAGGATTGGAGCGCTGGTTAGCAGCTGCTTCAATCGCTAGAAGCTGCTCTCAGATTCTTCAGTCCACTAGAACTTCTTCTCCTTCCTTTGCAAGGAAGTGATAGAATGAGTTATCTTTGAGAATCTGGCTATAAACCTTCTATAGTAGCCTACCAGAACCATAAAATATCTAACTTCCGCCACATTCATGGGTGATGACCATTCTCGAATGGCCTCAACCTTTTCAGGATCCACAGAGACCCCTTCCTTTGATATAATGTGTCCCAAGTAATGAATCTGCCTTTGATAAAATAAGCACTTGCTCAATTTTGCGTACAGTTAGTGTTCTCTCAACACCTGCAGCACCATTCTCAGGTGTTGCTCATGCTCTTCCTCTGTCTTGGAATACACCAAGATATCATCCAAGAAGACTATGACAAACTTGTCCAAATAATATATGAACAGTCCATTCATTAAGCACATGAAAACAGCAGGCGTGTTGGACAGCACAAACGACACCACTGTGAACTCATAATGACTGTACCTTGTTCTAAAGGTGGCCTTGTTGATGTCCTCATCATTTATTCTCACTTGGTGATATCCAGATCTGAGGTCTATTTTTGAAAATATTTTCGCATCCTTCAACTGATCAAAAAGATCATCAATCCTTGGTAGAGGATACTTGTTCTTTACAGTGACCTTATTCAACTACCGAAAATCAATGCACAGTCTTAGCGTCCCATCTTTCTTCTTCACGAATAGGACCGGGGCTCCCCACGGTGACACACTGGGGTGAATGTAACCTTTCTTTAGTAGATCTTCGAGCTGTGATTGCAACTCCTTTAGCTCTGGTGTACTCATTCTATAAGGAGCCTTCGAAACTGGAGCTGCTCTAGGCATCAAATTTATAGAAAAATCAATGTCCCTCTTCGGAGGTAGTCCAGGTACCTCCTGAAACACGTCCTTGAACTCTTTGAGTACCGCGTGGTCTTCCAGATTCGAGACTACATCTCGGGATGCTTCTTCCACCCGAGCTGCAAATAATTGATAGCCCTTCTTGTATCACTTCTTCAGCTGCATGGCTGAGATTTCTCTGACAGCCACAACTCTAGGAATTCCTTGGACTGTTTTCCGATTTCCCTCTTCGTCCAGACATGTAAACCTCTTGTTGCGGCAGTCTAGAAGGGCATGGTGTTGGTCCGACCAGTCCATCCCAATTAAGCAGTTGTAAGAGCCTAAAGGCAGAATATTCAATTCAGCCTTAGTGCTCAATCCTTTCATGTCCACTAAACAAGACTTAACCACTTCAGTGACCTTCCTCTTGGTCCCTGTGGCCAACTACACTAACCAAGACTTCTCATGTTTGCTTCTCGTTAGATGCAAACTATCCACCACTCTAGGATCTATATAACTATGGCTAGCCCCTGAATCAATTAAAATAACAAGTGGTCGGTTGTTGATCGTACCTTCCACTTTAATCATGTGCAATTTAAATTCTGCTTGTTTATTGTCCAGGGCTGCGTAAATCCTCGCCATTCTGCTGCCCATATCCTCCACTGTTTCAGCCTGCTGAACAGTATGTATATTTCTCGCTTTATCTTTTCTGTGGGGGTAGTCTCTGTACTTATGCTTCCCTTTATAGCCCCAACACTCCATAGGTGGAGGCCTTGGCATCTTCTCACTCCCTTCAACTTTCCTGGGCTCTCTAAAAGATGACTGTCCCCAAGGAATGTTCCTGAAAAATGAAGGCATGTTTCCCTTCTGCCTGTGTTCTTTCTTAAACCTCTTCTGGTCATCCCAAGCCTTTCGAAAGGTAGGCTTTTCTCTTTGTTGTTCATATAAGCATTTCTCCCTTCTTATGGTTTCTTCCATGGTCTTAGGATCGTCATATTGAATCTTGTCACCAATGGAAGGTGGCAGTCCACTCAGGTACCTCTGAATTTTGACAGCCTCGTCCTTGATGAATGGAACATACTTCAGTAGCTCTAGAAAACTCCGTTCATACTCATCAATGGTCATGCTGCCCAACTTGAGTTCGAATAACTCCTTCATCCTTCTGTCATAGTATATTTTGGTCAGGTATTTCTTCTCAAAATGCCTCTTAAACTCCTTCCACGTGACCTCTTTCTCTCTGATGTGTTGCACCTGCACCAACTGATCCCACCACATGGATGTTTTTCCTTTCAGCTGGTACATTGCAATTCTTCCTTCTGCATGGGCAGAAAAATTCTGCAGTTGGAAGTATTTCTTCATACCCAGCAACCATGTTTCGGCATCTTCTTCCTTCTTGTGTTCACCATCGAACGTAGGCGGTTTAATCTTGTTGATTTCCCCTTTCAATTCATCCCTTCCAGATTTCCAGTGTTTTCTGGTAGGAGATGAGCTTGAACTGCTGTGTGTTCCCCTACTGGAATGTCTTTGGGAGCAACCAAGATGTCGGCTACCACTCCTCGACCTCCTTTTCCTCTCAGGAGTCCTTACTCTTCTTGATCTCCTTCTTCTCCCAGGGGTTCTACGACTCTCCGTCTTACTTGAGTCTCTTCCCTTCTCGAGTTTCCTCTCTATTCTTTCCAGGTTCTTCAACAATTTTAAGTTGAATTCACCTTGTCGATTCCTGACTTTCATGAGCTTTCGGCTATTAGCTCGACGAGCCTGGGCCTCTCTTTGCAATCCTTCAATGATTTTCATTATGTGTCCTTCCTTATCCTTCTCTTTTCCGTGCCCATTGGAGTTCGATCCTTCCACTTCCACATTGACATCCTTTCCTTCCCATTCGTCTTCTGTTTCGGAGGCAATCTACGCCTTTTCCCATTCCATACTCGGCGTTGGTTAACTAGAGTCCTGACCCTCGTTGAACTCTTCAAACACACTATGCAATTCAATTCGAAGTTTGTCAGGCCATTAAACCTTCATGAACAATCCACAACATTTATAAGCCAATACGAACAAGAACAAAAGACGTTTCGATTCAAATAAGTTTTCTGAGCTCTCGTTCGGCTCTGTAATTTTCAGGTTTTTGAAACTTCAGTTTTCGGTATTTTAGGACTTTCGGGCCTTCGGGTTTTTGGTACCCAGGACTTCGGGTTTTTGGCACCTGGGAGTTCATTATGCAGTGACTCCCAACCTCTTGTCACTCCTATCCCTGAAATCCGATACAAGGTTTCTTATACGTGATCCAATGATCCTCAATGAGCTGCATCTAATGGTCTAGATCCTTTCGGCGTTTCATGACCAGGAATTCACGATGTAGCGACTCCCACTCTTGTCGCCTTAATTCCCGAATTCTGAAATTTTCAGTGTCCTTGCTCTTGGAACTTCAGTTTTCGGTATTTCGGGACTTTCGAGACTTCGGGTTTCGGGGTTTCAGGGTTTCGGTACTTGAGAATTCCCGTTTCACTCTCCTTTCCAACCCCCGACTCCCGAAATTCTGATTTACCTTATTCTACGGGCCTACAACACAGTTGTCGCCCTCTACCATAGTGGCATGTGGCATGTTTCAGAGAATCCTCGTCACCTTCGGTGACGTCATTAGGGTCCCACCACTCTCGCCTGTCTTCTCGACTCACTGGCACATGGTACTCATTCATGTGCCCACGTCCATTCCAAGCAAGGAATCCAACGGTCAGATCCCCTCCTCAAATCAACGGCGCAGATCTTTTCGACATTTCAGTTTTCGGGTTTTCGGGATTCCGCGTATCGCGATTCCCACACTCTTGTGCATTTCAAAAGGGATTTTAATCCCTGTGCACATTTTCCTAATCTAGGGTCACAAAGGTTCACCATTTCCCTCCTAAATAGATCCTAAGGCTCCTCCAGTACTGTTGGTGTGGAGTCCTCTCTTCCTGTGGCCATAGACCACACCGGCTGCAGTTTCACACACCGCTATACCTCTTGAGCTTGCCAGGGTCCGAAATTGATCCTCCAGATACAATTTCTCCTCACACCCTCGGTCCAAAGACCACTCAACTAGCCCATCTAGGCTCAGTGTCGAAACCTTGGCTCAGATACCAAGTTGTAGCACCACTTTTCGGTTACCAAGGCTTAATCGCTCTTAAAAGAAAACTATAACACCACTTTGTACATAACTCATACAGGCATTATATAATCCACATGCGTTTAAGAAAAGAAATACATTTAAGCTCAGAGTAAACATATTATTTACTACTATAATAAACAATCAATAACATTAACATTAAATTGATATGCACAGCAGAATACATGATGATTATAATACACAGAGATACAGAAACATAATTAAAGCATCATCTGGTACTTATCTTTAACAGTGGTAGATTCCACCAACCAAGTTCAAGCCTTCCACGAACCTCCCAGCCTTAGACTACACTGCTCATCAAGCTCAGCAGTGGGTCACCCTGGAGCTGGGACTAAGCTCCACCCCGAGACAAGGAATCTTAGGCTAGGCTAAGTTTATAGGGAAAACAACACACAACCACAAGGAAGGGATTCTGTCCCAAGAACCACTCACGCTCACTACCCACAGACTCTCCTTCCCCACATGCATGTTCCACCCTAGGAGTATACACCTTCTATGTCACCTAGACAGTCCTTCGGCTGCTAACCTCCCTTGCCTTGGGTTACAGCAACAGACCGGACCGGAAGTCTCCAAGCTCTGTGGCAACTACAGGGTTCCTTCCAGGAGTTCTCTCCTTCCTCTACACACTCTCTCACCTGAAGAGAATTGCTCACAGGCCAACAACATGTTCTTCCAACCTCAATCACCTCTCTCACCTGGAGAGAGTGTTGTACAACTGGCCAACAAACCCCCATGTAGTCGAGCACTGCGTGGCCACACAACCAATGGGGAAAATGGACACGAGCTTTCCAACTGGTTCAACAATGGTGGATGGTCTCATGGATATGGCTTCGGACAAGGCTCCACGCATAGGCTCGACGCTCAGACAGAGGATGTTTCGGCTTTTCAGAATCAACCCACAGGTTATCCCCAAAATCAACACAGACAATTTTTCCCGATTTCGGAATTGCACCCAGTCTTTTGCAGAGGTTGAATGGGATGTACGGTTCAAAAGATCAGGTAGAATGGAAGAGAACCCCCTCTCGTGGTTCATCTTGGCCGTTTTATTCGCATGCACCAAGGTTGACACTTGTCACCCTTGGAATTGCATGCGTTCATCAGCATGCATCCACTTTGCACGTTTTCCCCTGGCCAAGAACTTAGGATAAAAAAAAACATAAAATGCACATGTTCTTTGGAATAATAATAAAATATTATTCCCAAGGCTTAAGCCCCCTAGGCTAAACACTTAGCCCCTTTTTCCACCTTCCAGCCCCTAATTCCTTGCCCTCTCTATGGATGCTTAGTCCCCCATCACTCATTCATCGTGTCGGTCTGCACATGGTGGTGTTTATATTTTATTAATGTGTTGCATGCATATAGGTACAAAATCAGGCCCTTGGCCTCCAACCCTTAGGATCTCTAGCCTAACAATCACATAAGCCTACCATCTTATACAAAACTTGGCTCACCAGCCTATAAAACATAATTATGATTCCTTTCAGAACATGATTTACAACAGGGCTTGGCCTTGGGGACACTACAAAGTGTACTTATACAACAGTGGATAAACACTAAGGTAGGTTCATGGATAGGCTATAGGATAGTTGCATTCCTTGTAGTAGTCACAAAATATTATTATGGTATCATTCGATGCAACTCCGAAGTTAATTTTGTCTACATTACTTTGCACCTGTGTCACGAAAATGATAATTGTAAGTCCTAGAAGATAAAAGAAATAGCAAAACTACTCTGCATTTATAATTAAGGAATGTTTTGAAACAAATAGTGAAGGCGAAAGAAATTTAATGACCCTAATAGATTTTTTTTTTAAATTGGTAAATTTGGGGTACATTACATATGGTATCAGAGCAAAGGTTACAACACTTGGACCTCAAAACAGGGCCAAAAATTTTGTTTAGTACATGTTATTTTGTTTAATGAAAAACTAACAAAAACGCTTATTGTTACAAACAGAAAATTTTTATTTCTGATGTGATAATGGCAGCACGGAATGAAGAGGAGATCAGACTTGAGGAGAATCCTGAGAAAGGACCTACTAAATATCCTAGGCAGAACAGTGAAGGAAGTTCAGCTACCCAGGTTCTGGAAACAATGAGGAACCTTATCGTGGAACTGCAAGTTTTCAAGGCAAATAATGAGAAACTGAAAAAGGCACACGAAGACCAGCAAAAAATAAATGAAGTACTGTTGTGTAGCATAGTAACAAAGAAGCCCAAAATACAATGACAAGGAAGAAGCGGTTAGCAAAAGAGCCTCCAAAAATTCTGGTCGTAAAGCAGAAAACGAGAAGAGATCTTTCGAAGGCACACCATCAATAGAAAATAAAACAACCACTGGAAGAAAGAGGAAACAGGTGGACCACCTAGAGGGTGAATTTAAGAATATCAAACCATCCACCTTTGACGGAGAATCCAGGACAGGGGAGGAGGTTGAAGCATGGTTACTAGACATAAAAAAGTATTTCCAGATTTATACCTATTCCAACAACATGAAGGTTAGAATAAATGATGAAGACATAAGCAAAACAATGTTTAGAACGAGATATGGAAATTATGAATTTGTTGTTATTCCTTTTGGTATCACTAACGCACCAACAATATTTATGTGTTTAATGAATAGCATATTTAGACAGTATCTGGATAATTTCATTTTGGTATTTATTGACGAAATTCTAGTGTATTCGAAAACGGAAGAAGAACATGAAGAACATCTAAGGATAGTACTACAGACGTTAAGAAAACACAAGTTGTATGCAAAATTTGACAAATGTGACTTCTACCAAAAGAGAATATAGTACCAAGGACATGTAATATCTGAAGAAGGTATTGTAGTCGACCCAGAGAAGATAATAGCCATCATGGAATGGCCTATCCCTAAGGATGTGGCAGACATCCAGTCATTCATGGGAATTACCAGTTACTACCGCAGATTTATCGAGGGATTCTCCAAAATTGCATACCCAATCACATCCCTACAGAAAAAGGGAACCAAATTTATTTGGTCGCAAAAATGCCAGGACGGTTTTAATAAGTTAAAAGAACTGTTAACAACCACACCTATTTTAAGGGTAGCAGACCCTGATAAAGACTTTACAGTATGCATGGATGTGAGCAAAGAAGGTTTGGGAGGTGTTCTAACTCAAGAAAGGCACGTTATTTGTTACGAGTCACGAAAACTAAAAGAGCATGAACAAAACTACGTCACACACAACTTGGAATTAGCATCGGTAATTCATGCATTAAAAATGTGGCGACACTGTATAATGGGTAGAAAAATTATTTTGTTAACTGATAATAGTGGTGTGAACTTCTTATTCAATCAACCAGATCTTAACGCAAGGCAAGAAAGATGGTTGGCCTTCTTGAGCGAATTCAATTTCGAAGTAAGACACATCAAGGGTAAGGAAAACAAAGTGGTAGATGCCTTAAGTAGAAGAATTCATGGGCTATTTGAGATAAATA
>ML810778.1:30551-44648 GCA_009831015.1 Picea engelmannii | reverse complement strand
CATACCTACAAACCTTCCTTAACTTTAAACAACAAGAGACTAGCATTTACATCAAACTTTTCTTTAGTCTCACATGACTAGTTTTGGATTAGTCAACAACCCTAACTTGAAATAATCATAACTTTGTACCTGTAATGAATAAAAAATTGAAACTGATACACAATGTTCTTCAGTGTGTTTATGCAATTCCTCCAGGTGTCACTACTTGGAACCTCTCATAAAAGTAGTTATAGCAAAAATGACATACCTTGTTGAATTCTGGCTTATTCTAGAGAGTGACCTTGTAGAGCATGCCCTGCATGGAATATTTGTTGAATCGATATGAAACGGTTATAAAACATACTATAGATTGTATTCTAACCAACACATTTGGTCTTACTGAATTTGGATCTGTTATGAAGAAGTTATGACATTTTTACCCGAAACACCTTAGAAAGCATCATCAAAAGAATTTATCCTTCCTTGAATTTTGGCCTTATTTTCTTCACCTTCCCTCAGAAATTCGGCTTAGATATCCTTTGGTTACCTCAGACACCTATAGGTATTCAATATTCTCAAGTTTATCTAAAATGAGAGAGCCTTGCCTCTTATTTATACTCTCCAAGTAGCTTCCTTGAAAACATCTTCTAGGTCACTTTGCCCACTTTCCTTATTTTAGGGTTAACCCACTTCTAATTTCTCCATTAAATTTATTATTTAAATGATTTATTTTGTATTCACTTTTAATTATAGTACACTCATCAATTCACTTTATTATTTACCTTCTAAAATCTCTTAAACCACTTTGACTACTTTGACCTTTTGGGGCTTCTAGATGACATAAGAGGGTCCTCCAACTTCGTAAGGCCATAACTCTCAAACCGTGAGGAGTTATGTGACATTAAACATACCACTAGAAATGGAATGACATGTACCATCCATATAGAATAGTATTACCTGAAAATATATCAAAACTCATACCATTATCCATCAAACAAACTTGGGTCCCTTACCCAAACCTTGGTTCTCCAACTTCTCATGGCCATAACTCTCTAACCATGAGGAGTTATGTGACATTCCACATACCACCGGAAATGGAATGAAAAGAACTATCCATCTAGGATAGTTTCAATGACAAGTTTACTAACCTTCATCTCATTATTCCACAAATAAGCATGGGTTGTCTAACCATACTTCTAGGATAACTCAATCCACAAAGCGTCTTCCCGTGAGGGATTTCACCATAAGGGGGCTACTTTGGAGTTCATCCATTTCTACTTATTATCAACCATGACAAGACAATAACGAGTCATATTTACATCAAACAATCTTGGGTCCATTACCCAACCTTTGTGCGACGGGGCTTTCTTCAAGGGTTGACATCAATGAAAACCAACCTTAATCAACACCAATTAGATAGTGATAAGAACTTAAAGAAAGTACATTCAATTCAGCCTTTGTGATCAATCCATTCATGTCCACTAGACATGAATTAACTAACTCATTGACTTTCCTCTTGGTTCCTGTATCCAGCTGCACTAACCAAGACTTTTCATGTTTGCTTCTTGCCAATTGCAAACTTTCCACCACTCTAGGATCTATATAACTATGGCTAGCCCATGAATACATTAAAATAGTAAAGGCATGGTTGTTGATCATACCTTCCACTTCAATCATGTGCGACTGATATTCATCTTGCTTGTTGTCCAGGGATACGTAGATCCTTGACATTCTACTTCCCATGTCCTCCACTATTTCAGCTTGTTGTACATTGTGGACAACTCTCACTTTATCATTTCTGTGGGGGCAATCTTTGTACCTATGGTTCCCTTTACAACCCCAACATTCCATAGGTGGCAGTCTTTACATTTTCCCACCCACTTTAGCCTTCCTGGGCTCTCTAAAAGATGGTTGTCCCTGAGGACTATTCCTGAAAAAGGGTGGCTTAGTTCCCTTCTTCCTCTGATCCATATTCAATTTCTTCTTGTCTTCCCAAGCCTTCTGGAAAGTAGGATTCTTTCTTTGATACTCAAATAAGCATTTCACTCTTCTTATCATTTCTTCCATAGTTTTTGGGCCATCATACTGAATCTTGTCTCCAATGGAAGGTGGCAGTCCACTCAGATACCTTTGAATCTTGACAATCTCATCCTTGATGAACGAAACATACTTCAGTAATTCCAAAAACCTTCATTCGTATTCATCAATGGTCATGCTGCCCAGCTTGAGTTCAAAGAACTCTTTCATCTTTCTATCATAATATCTTTTAGTCAAGTATTTCTTCTTGAAATATCTTTTGAATTCTTTACAAGTGATATCTTTCTCTCTAATGTGTTGCACCTGCACAAGATGATCCCACCACATGGATGATTTTCCTTTCAATTGATACATCACAATTCTTCCTTTTGCATGAGAGGAATAATTCTGCTATTGGAAATATTTACTCATGCCAAGTAACCATGTCTTGACATATTCCTCCTTCTTATGTTCTCCATCAAACGTAGGAGGCTTAATCTTGTTCATTTCTCCCTTCAGTTCATCCACTTCAGATCTCTTGTGCTTTCTGGTAGGAGACGAGCTTGAACTACTGTGTGCCTTCCTCTTGGAGCGACCTTGGGAGTGATGATGACGTTTACCAACACTCCTTGATCTTCTTCCTTCAAAAGTTTGGTGGCTCCCTGTTTTTCTCGAGTCTCTCTCCTTGTCCAACTTCTTTTCTATTCTCTCCAGACTCTTCATCAACTTTAAGTTGAATTCTCCCTGTTTTTCCTTAGATTTCATGAGCTTTCTGCTATCTTCTCGATGAGTTTGGGCATCTTTCTGCAATCATTCAATGATTTTCATCATATGCCCTTCCTTATCTATCTCTTCTCCATGCCCATTGGAGTTCGACCTTTCAACTCCTAAATGAACATCCATTCCTTTTGCTTCATCCTCAGAACTGGAAGCAGTCTGTGCCTCTTCCACTTCTTTGCACTCAATGGCAACTCTATTTAGTTCTAGAACTCCTTAAACTTCTACAAACACAATGTGAAGACAACCAAAATTTGTCAGGCCATTATTCCTTAACAAATCCCACAACATTTATAAACCAATCTGATTCAAGAAAATGTTCAGTTTTCATTCTCTGTGATTCTTGTTCAATTAAGAATCCCCGAATATTTCTTTTTTCAGAGCTCTTCTCTGCTATGTTTTCAGGCACTAGCCCCTTTCTCTCAGTCCCCAACCCACGCGACCATGGGTCATGACCAAGCGCTAGATCAATAAGCACATACTAGGGCCTTCAGCCTCAGAAATTTTCAAAGCGCAATACGACAATCACTCAGAGTTCTGAGTTACCAAACTCGTGAAGTAGGGTGGATAAACGGTCCACATCTACCCAGCATCTAGCGACTGACACTCACTGTGGAACCTCGGGTGACTGAGTTTCGGGACCTCGGGACTTCAAAATATTTCACATCCGCACACTCTGAACCATTAATCTTCGAACACTCCCATGTCACCTTAGGTGACGTTATTTTGTTACATCACTTAACATTCTCCCAATTGTGGGGGCATGCAATGGTGGTTTGGAGTAACCCGCCTTTCATCTCTCAATTCTCCTAACGCTGACATGTAACCCTTCAGTGAAACCATGGTTTGGATTGCGGGACCTCCTTGGAGAATTAGCTTCCGTGCAACTTGGGTCCCCACAATGCCTTCTGGCCGTTGATCTTGATGTATAGTGATCAACACCATTGTGGGTCCTCCAACCTTTAACTATGTTACGCAACCTCAGGCCCCACTAACCCTGCTCACACAAGATGCCACATAGCGGCATACTAGCAACTGATATGTGGCCCATTCAGATGGGTGACACTCGTCACGTTATTCCATTTCAACCTTCCATGGTTCAGAATCCACTTTCACTTGGCACACAACCCATGTGTCCACATCACCTCCAGGTGACGTCATCATGACTCACCACTTCGGCTCTTCGGGCTTCAGGAGTTTCAACTCGTCCATGAGAGTTCACGATATACCGACGCGTGTCCTTTGCAATCGGATGGTTGCGATCTACTTCGGGACTTCAGGAGTTTGTGCCTCATTGCATTCCACTTCTCTCGATTGTTGAACTCCGAAAGGCTTCCAGGATAACCTTCATGCACCTTCTCTGGATCTGACGGTCGTAAAGGACTCTCCTTTTTCCCAAATAGATCCTACAGCTCCAACACCCCAAGTGTTGAGCGCTCTCTCTTTATGGTCAAATACCACGCCGGTTGTGGTTTTATTCTATTGCTGCTCCTCCTAAGCTTCGTAACACGACTAAGTAACCCCTTGGCACTCAGAAACATTCTAAGGTTCGAAATTGGGTCCATCCGAACACGATTTCAACTCGAAACCTTGGGTCCAAAGACCACTTATCTGGCCCATCTAGTCTCAGCTTTGAAACTATGGCTCTGATACGAAATTGTAACGTCCCCGACCATCATCCCCACTACTGGGCAACGCTTCTATGCGGAACATATACACATATATTTATAAAGAATATGTTAAAAATCAAATTAACATATTTAACATGGATTTACTACTGTCATACAGACTTAAACAGAATTAACAACAATTCAAACTTGCAATGGAATACATGATAACATTTCGAGACATAGACATGCATCACATATAAATTAAGTATAGAATTAATACTTGTCTTTTAAACTGGTGTAACACCACCAACTGCGTGCAGACATTCCACGAACCTCCCAGCCCTAGACCACGCTGCTCATCACTCTCAGTAGTAGGTCACCCCCGAGCTGGGACTAAGCTCCACCAGGCAAGGGAATCCTAGGCTAGGCAAGGTCAATAGGAAGACACATAGTTTATGTGGAAGGATTATCTCCCAGGAGCCGCTTATGCCCACTGCTCACAGACTCTCATTCCCCACATGATTGTCCCACCCCAGGAGTATACACCTTCACTGTCACCAAGACAATCCTTCGGCTGTTAAACCTCCCTTGCCTTGGGCTTCAGCAATAGGCCGGACCAAAATTCTTTGAGCTCTGTAACAGCTACAGGACCCCCTCCAGGATTTCTCACTTCCTCCACGCACTCTCTCACCTAGAGAGAGTCGCTTACAGGCCTGACAACCTGCCTCTTCAACCACAACCACCTCCCTCACTTGGAGAGAGTGTTGCACACATGCCTAACAACCTGCTTCTTCAGCGCCATTCCAGCACAAGGAGGACCACAATATGGCTCAACAAGGAATGGATGATGGTAGCCAATCACACTCAGCCAAGGGACTATGTGGCCACAACAACCCACAGTTAAAACACATGTGACATAAAAAATTGTGGTATGCTCAGGTTTCACAAAAGACAGCGACCCAGATAGTTAAGCATGAACTCAGATTTGCAGAATGGATAAATCGGGTTCATAGGACACACAAGAGACACGGTTCTGTCCACAGGTTTGACACTGGTTTTCAGATGCGTGACAAGGAAATTATGCAGAGGTCGATGATGGAGGCCAAACACAGAGACCAGATGGAATTCACGGGAATACAACAGTTGATCATAGAGGTCTCATGGTTTCAGGTTTTAGAGTTGCGTGAGGTATGCAACGATCAGACGCAAAGGTAACACAGTTCAGACCGCGGACGACAGAATGGAGGATGAACCCCCAATCCATCTGACGCTTCAACTTTTAACCGCATGCGCCCATGTCGACACTTGTCTTCCTGGAGCTCCATGCGTTCCCTTTTGCACATGTTGGAGCTGCATGCGTTGCCTCTCCCAGGACTTAGGATAAAAACATGTTTGTCACACAACTTTGGAATAATAATAAAATATTATTCTCAAGGACTTAAGCCCCTAAGCTTAGCCCCTCTTCCAACCTTTCAACCCCCTCTTCCTTACCCATTATGTGGAAGCTTAGTCCCCCATCACTCTTTCTTTGTGGTTGGTCGGCACACAACAATGTTTATATATTATATTAATGATATGCATAGTTACATATACAAAAATCAGGCTCATGGCCTTAACACTTAGGCTATTCGGCCTAATAAACACATAAGCCCACCAACTTATCAATACTCGACTCACCAGCCTACAAAACATGATTACAATTCATAATATCACTGGGGCACTACCAGGGAATATTACAGTGTCAACATCCACATTTCATGCCATGTCATCATACATATGCCATGCCACATCAATCATATTTCCACATGTTGTGTATGACTTATCCATGTCATCCTCTTCTCTTTCCTCCTTCGTCGATGATCGGCGGATCACAACTGCACTTTGGGAAATCTAACATAAATTTTGAAATGTCAATGACCGATCGGGAAAAAACATGTCAGTTGGCATAAGTGATATAGGTTTGCGTGGATGCCGTTTAGATTGGTTGACATCGGTGGGCACAAGTGAAACAAGTCCATGTGGATGCCACATGGACATTATGACATCATACTAAGGATAATTGCTTGAGATATTTAAAGGATCATAACCTTCTATACAAAGCTCAGAATTGAGCATAAAGATAGTCGTTGGAAAGATCTTGAGGAGAATAATTACCTATAAGATCAAATTTAGAGATAGAGTGATGGATAGAAAAATAAAATGTTGTGAATACTATGTACATCCCACCAGCCTAATGGAACTTAGGGGGCAGGTGTGTTATAGTGCATGTTCTCTTTTTGTTCAAGTATCCTGGAGAGTGATGATGTCTACCAACACTCCTTGATTGCCTAGATCCTCCATGGTCATTTCTTCTATCATGAGACCCGTAACATATTCAAACTCTTACCAACTCCTCCTAAGCTCTCATCATCCTTCCATTGTTTTCTCTATATTTTTTCACTTATTTCTGCAAGTTTCTCATATTTTCAACTAGCTCCATTGGCTCCACCTTGCTTCTATGCCCATTGGATTCAGTCTTTTCATTTCCCATGTTGACATGTAAACCTATGACCTCCTCCTCATGGCTATAAGATCCCTGGGAATAGTCCATATATCTAGTCCTCGTATAGTAACCATATATGTTTGCATGTGCCTCTAATTCTATAAGAAATGTGCATGCAACAATCATTGTTAGAATTATGCATATTGTAAAATTGTCATTAATTAAGCTACTTGCCTTTATTTTCCCCAATTTTTCGAATAACATTGATAAACTAATCAAAATTTCAATCTTTCAAACATATTCCCTTCTCAATTATCCCTCCCATGGTTGTGCTTATGTTTCAATATGATTTCTGGGATGAAAGTTATGACTTTCCAAACTAAACAGTTTCACCTCTTTTTGCACTTGTTTCACTGCTACCAAAAATCTCAAGGGCTAACTTATGCCTCTTGTATAACAAAATCTAGTGAGAGCCAAGAAAACTTTGATATCAAGAACTGATAGTATTCTTGATTTTGAATACATAACAACTCTCATATTTTAGATATGATACTCCATAAAACTTTTGCATCAATCAATAATTTTACAATTTTGTCCTTTTGCATTTCCTTCAGACTTGGGATTTTTGGCAGAAAATGGTTATGTCCCAAAGGGAAAAAATCTAGAAAAAATCCCCTCAATACAAAGTTGTTCATATTGATGAGTGGGTAAAATTTCGAGTAAATAAAATTTTCTAGATTGGTGATCTAGGATCCCTTTTCCCCCTCTGAAGATTTCATAAATCCTTAAAAAGTGCTCGGGAGTAGTGAATTTTTCCCTGTTTGGGCATCTCCACACCAACTCCCTTTGAATTTTTCCAGGATCCCAAATGGGTATCTTCATGCATACTTTTTGGACTCCCTATAAAATTTTCACCTTTATATGGGCCCTAGATACTGAGCACAACACAGATCTTCAAAAGTCACTAATTTGTGTTTTTAAAAACTTCAAGAAGAATTAATCAGTGGCCTTCACTGGCACTGTTGTATCCCTCGTCATTATGGACACATCCCTTAAATTTCATCTAAATTTGAGTTAAATTGCTCTTGTTATGTCCAAAACAAGTTTTTGGCTCCAAACATTCTTTTTGTAAACTTTTTTATTTTCTCCTTCTCTTTTCCCTCTTTCTCTTCTCCTCTCTCTTTCTCTTCTTCTCTTATCTCTTTTCTCTTCTTCTATGATCTATTTCTTATTTATTGGGGATTTCTTATATTTTTCCCTCACTGACATTTCGGGACTAAAAGCACATTATTTTCCAACATATCAATGTTGAATCTTCTTTCCTCACTGATGTATTGGCGTCGGATCTTCTTTCCTCGCCAATGTATCTACGCCTTCAAAATATCTTCCTTCGTCGACATATTAGAGAAGGATCTTCTTTGCTCGTCGATACGTATTGTATCAGTGACTTCAAAATATCTTCCTTCATCGACGTATCAATGATTGTTCTTCTTTCCTCATTGATACACATTGTATCAACAACTTGGAAAATTTTTGACACTTAGCCACTTTTTCTTATTTTCAAGCACATGATTATTGTGACTATTGAAAAAATGCTCAACTTGACTATCCAAATCGAATTTGACCATGTTATATAAAAAGTGACTACATAAGGATAAACCCTAATGCCAACACGATATTTGGGTGGGGATTCAACCCCATAATTTTCTACTGGATAAATTCAGTATTTCCCAAAACCACACAATTAACCTCATGTTGTTTTGTAGAAAGCCCTTGCAGGCCCAATGTTGTAACCTAGACCTCTAATATTGTTGGAACATCAAGTCACGACGGTTCATCACACTTCACCTGGAATCAGTCGGTTAGGTGATCGACCTACATCTGGAAATAGTCGGTCGGGCGATTGACCATATCTCTACATCAGTCGATTGAGTAGTCGACAAGTCTTTTGATCGGCCAATCAACCACTAGTCGAAGATAGTCAATCGATGGATCATCCAACCAAGAAATCAACTATGAGTTAGATGCATGGATGGTCAAGTCGAGAATCCTTGTCAAGCCGACTAGACAATGTGGGTTTGATAGAGTCAACTCTAACAATTGACAATTATATGTGGACAAGATCCTCCCAATTTCAAGGAAGTTGGCTAGATATTGAAGCTATAAATAACATACCCTATGGGTCATTATAATCAAGATATTGGTGATATCGTTGTTGTCTACAAGATGTCCAATATGCATTGTGATGTTCTGTTCACAGTGCACTTTTCTTAAGTGATGTAACAATGTATTTAGACACCACCTTTTTCTAATATTCAAAATATTATTTCTTCTTCGATTATCTGCAGTATTGTTTGTCTATTTCAGATTAAGTTAGACCCAATCCCCAACATGGTATCAGATCCGATGGATTCAAACCTTGCTTGTTATCCACAAACCTTGTTGAGCATGATTTTTTGTGTGATTGACTCTAGGCTGGTGGTTTGCATATTGTAACTTGTTGAAAAAGATATGTTCACTCTAGATATCGAATATGGCTCCAAAGATTGACCTTGTAATTCTGAATGGATCAAATTACATAGTATGGGAACTAGACATGGAAACCCTACTAAAGAGTAAAGGAATATGGAAGTATACGAAGACTGTGATTACAGATCCAATAGACAATCATAAAAATTTCAGTGTTGATGGCAAGAAAGATGAGGCTATGGGGGTCAACATGACCTATATCTCGAGAGAGATTCATTTTCACATCAATGGAATCAACTACCCTCATCAATTCTGGAAGAAGTTGAAGTCGTTGTTCGATAGAGTCGAGGAAAGCCACACCATGCAATTGGAGAAAGAGTTGATCTCTCTCGATCCTCATTCTTTTGGCAAAAAATAGGACTATTTGGTGTGTGTAAAGGAACCCCCATTGAAATTGGGCGAATGTGGAAATAATTATCAAAATAAAGATAGAAATAGTTGGTCCTGATGAATTTGAGAACACCATTCAACATGTTTGTTTCGACTTTCCGCACCAACTGGAAGGAACACAAAGAAGATGGTAAGGATTACACCTTTGAAGATTTCTATGGTATTTTGATTATTGATTAGCATAGATTGCTTGAAGAAGGCAATCTTGATGGTAAACATCAAGCTCACTTGCTTAAGGGAAAGGGCAAGTTGAATCACAGGGAAAGAGGATAGTTTGATAACCCTGCATAGAGACTTGGATTCCTCGACCAAAAATCTAAAGGGAAAATAGTTGCACCCCATCAAATTTGAAAGAAGAATATGTGTCATTACTATGGAAATGTTGGACATGTGGAGAGGTCTTGCTACAAGAAGAGAGATGATTTAGAGGATAAGTTTAAACGCCTTGAAGGAGACATGTTTGTTATTCATCGACCCATTGATAATTTCACCTTAAAAGTAAACAATTCTCAAGACTTGTTGTCTCATTATGTGTAGAATGAATGGGTAGTCGACTCTGGGTGCACTCATCATGTGGCTAAGGATGCTTCCTTTTTCATGTCCTTGAATGAAGCGGAGGAGAGGAATATTTATGTTGTCGATGATTTTTCTCTCGATATTTTCAGTAAGTGTGATGCTTTCTGTCGACATGGGAGAATTGTCAACATCTATTATGTGTAAAATCCTATTGTCAATTTGTTGTTTGTTTCTCAACTAACATAGACATATAATATTGTGGAGTTTTGGCCAGATCGATTCTTTGTTAAAGATTTGAAGAAAGGTTAGTTGATTTTCACCGGAGGGTTTCTCGACCTGAAGGAAAGTTTATATAAATTATGTGACATGACTCAAATTTGACACTGAACCGACTACTCTTATAATGTCCCCATTTTGGGACATTATAACATTACGACATTTCAGAGTGTTATGCCTACCCGAGTAGCCAGATAGGGGTGACAGAGAGTTCGGGAGATATTGAGGGGTTTATTTGGGCCCAACTTCCATCGATCATCATCAGGATCCATTCCACACAGCTGGGCTTTGGTTTCATTGCATTCCGATGATTTCCGCAATTTTGAGTTATTATGGGTCATATCTTAATTAAATCCACTACGAAGGTCATAATGGGCATATTAATTGGAGAAAACTCTTAATGTAATAGCTCATCGGAATCGGGAGGAAGAGCACTACAGGATAAGATGATGAGAAGTGACTTTCGGTGGCCGGAGAAGCCATCAGGATGGATAAATCACTTTTTAGAGGTAAAATAGTTAATTAATTAATTAATTAAGTGATTTAATCAAGGAATAATAAAATAAAGTAAAAGTCACTTGGAGGGAAAAGGTCAACAACGAATTAGGGTTTCGGGAAGCTATAAAGGAAGGGTAAAGCAACCTAATTCATTATGCATTGTTATGATTTGATGTTGAGAGTTCCTAGAGGAGGAGGAGAGTCGGCCTCACTGTTTTGTGGATTTATGGAGGAAACCACCACCATTGATCAGTTTCGGTGTTGAGAGACACACCCTAGCCCATCGGAGATACCATCTACGTATTTCACCGTACTCTTCAGGAGTATCCGTTGCAGAGTGCGCAGCTCAGCCAGTGAGGGTGCAAGTCAGTTTGAGGGTTTGGAGAACTGCACGAGATCCGTATCCAGATTGCAGTTTCCTTCCAACCCATTTGAGATCTAGCCAAGGTGCTTCTATTGAGCCATCTATCATCAGATTCTGACGGTGGAATCTTGCAGATCGACTCATTCAGCCATTTAGGGCGCAGCTCTTCCGGACAGACATTTGGTGTTGCATGTAGAGTTTCAGAGTAGATCCAGACAAATCCTTCCGACCCATTTCCTTATTTGGCGAGACAATCATTTTGAGCCATATAGCAGCAGATTCTGTTGGTGGAATCCTTTGGGGTGCATCCAGTGCTCCAGGAGGTGTGAAAACCCCCCAGGGGTCCAAATCTAGTGCCTTAAAGACTAGATTTGAGATCCGGCACTCACCCATTTCAGTCTAGAGGCCAGGACACTTCTTTTGGAGCAGTTTCTAGCGTATTCTGACGATCTAAACTTCCAGACGAGTTTTATAGCTGGTACGGTTACCGTACTTCGCCGGAATCGCATATTTTCACTGATCTATCTGTGCATGCATCAGATCTGCTATCATCTTCTGATCACGGGTATTTTTATGTTATTTGATTGTATTCCAGTACTGATCCATGAGATCTGGCTAATGTTTATATTCTATATTTCCAGTAGGCTATTGTATTTCCATGCTCGAACCGTATTATACATGATATTGGGCAGTTGATGTTCTTTACTTTTGCATGCATCATTTATATGTTGTTTAAACCATAAATATGCAACATGCACATGCAATAACCATCAAGATCTCAAACATACAACTGAAACGCATTCATAACCCCCCAGTGTATCAGATCTACAAGACAAAATAATAGATCAGTAGCAAATATCTCGATCAGCAGGATCAAGGATATTACAATGGTATCAGATCTTTAGTCCTGCCAGCCTGTGACTAAAGTCGATGAGTTCAGTGGGTGACCCAGAAGGCAGAGAGGATGCTAGGAGATAGATATGAGCGACCAAAGGGAAGTGGTAAGGCCCCCATGGAACCAGAGGCAACCTTCATGCAAGTTATCAGTGATATGTTAGCTAGTCAGCAGACCATGTCTCAGTCCTTGGCTCAGGTGATTGATAGATTGGCTATGGTGGGCATTCCGGGCACACAAGCCCCACATACAGCATAGGGGAACTCGGGGGCAAGCAGTAGACCCCAGACACCTACTCGCTGTAGAGACCTAAAGTACTTGAGCCTAATAAAATTCATTACAATTACACATAAAATTTCTTTCCATGCATAAGTAATTAATTAATCATCGTATAAACATATAATATTCAACAGAAAATTAAATTTATCCACAGCATGAAATAAATCACATAATCATCC
This sequence comes from Picea engelmannii, assembly GCA_009831015.1. NCBI lineage: Eukaryota > Viridiplantae > Streptophyta > Pinopsida > Pinales > Pinaceae > Picea > Picea engelmannii. The sequence continues at coordinate 31,858 of ML810778.1, read as the reverse complement.
ACATAACCCAGCACATTCATAATTAAAAATACCTCTGCCTTATGCTAATTCCCGTTGATCTGGTTGTCCTCTCTGTTGCTTTGTCCAACCTGCTGCTTTGACCAAACCCTGCCCAAACAGACTAACCACCCAGCCAGCTAGGAGCAGCCTGTCTGGCTCCCTAGCTCCAGGACATCGTAAGGAATCCTGCCCCCCGTGCCCAAAACCCCCAGCAACTCGGTGCCCCCTGCAATGGTTCACCCAAAAACTCCCCAAAACCAAACTCCCAACACTAGAAAATATATCCAACAGCCCGCATGCAGTCCTCTCCTCCCAATTTTTCATAATCCTCTCTCGTAGGACTCCTCCCCCTTCATATCTCCCCCCATTCACCGACTCCCTGTCCTCCATTAATTACCTTATCCCCTTTCCTTTATTATCTTATCCTTTCCTGTCATACGTAAAGTTTCATAATGATTAAATTAAATTTATTAAGCCCCTTAATGCTTTACCCAAATCATTGAATGTGTTAAGTAATCAATTAATAGTTATAAACAATTAATAAATAATTAATTAATATTATTAATACTAATCATTGTTTAACTAAAACCATATTAGAACAATTAATTATCTAATTAATTATACTAAATAATCCCTATGCAACTATTTAACCAGGGTTGTTACACTCACACATACACATCTTCGAGTAGGATTCCCAGACCATGGTTCCCTAGTTTTCAGAGGGCACCACCACCAGCAACACAACAGTCGTTAGCACACAGGTTGCCCACTCAGGCGGAAGACTTTGCAGAGTACAAGAGGGAGTATGCAGCGTTGGGTCCTAACTTTCATCATGACATGACACTAGTCGAGTACTATGGACTTAGGGGCATGGACCATCCCAAAGAACCTCAGAGAGGAGGACAACAACAACAATAGGGGAATAACATAGATTTCATCTGGAAAGTTGGTAAACTCACCATACCTTCTTTTGACGGATCGTCCAAATACACTGCCAGAGCTGGAGTACAAAATTTAGACATGTACTACAAGCTCAACCAGATGATCGAGACGGAGGCTAGTGACTCTTGTGCATTTGAGGGACAGTTGGATGGATAGGATGATAGTGCATGTCCTTCATCTTCTCCATCAGGAAATGTTGAGGATTCAACACTTCAACATACAGGTGACACTTGTGAGGATTCATATGTGTTGGCACTTAGACATGATGAGATTAGGAGGTTGGATGACCTACCTATGGGTGTAGACATGGCTTCTAGGAAGTCATGTATGGAGGATGATGAGCTTCCTATGATGAGCGAGCCACA
>ML810778.1:0-19434 GCA_009831015.1 Picea engelmannii | reverse complement strand
TGAAGTAGTTTGTAAAGGTTGTGTGCTTGGAAAGCATCATCAAACACCTTTTGACTATAGCAATGTGTGGTAAGAAAAAAACCTGAAGTAGTTTGTAAAGGTTGTGTGCTTGGAAAGCATCATCAAACACCTTTTGACTATAGCAATGTGTGGTAAGAAAAAAACCTCTTGGATCTAGTTCACATTGATGTATGTTGCACAAATCTACCTTCCCTAGCAGGTGCAAGGTATATCATGACCTTCATTGATGATCTCTCTTGTTTCACTTGGGTTTATTTTTTGAAGAATAAAAATCTTGTCTTTGAAAATTGTAAGGAGTTCAAAGCCTCTACTGAAAAGCAATGTGGAAAACCCATCAAGTGTTTGAGATCAGACAATGGTGGTGAGTATGTCAATTGACCTTTTAAACAATGCTTGGTTTGATTTGGTATTGACTAAAAGTAGTTATTTCCTCATACACATCAACCGAATAACATCGCATAACGTAAGAATAAGACGTTAGTCGAAATGGATAGATATCTTTTGCAGGCCAAAGGTCTACCTCCTCCCTTCTAGGTTGAAGTTGTATGTTGTGCAAATTATCTTCTCAATCGCATATTGACTCGAGATATTCCTTATGTGACTCTAGTCGAACGATGGTGTGGAAAGAATCCTTCAGTCGACCACCTCCATGTGTTTGGATGTGTTTACTAGGCTCATATTTCCGATGATCACAAAAAGAAGTTGGATGAAAAGAGTCATGCTTGCATCATGATGGGCTACTCTAAATAGTCTAAGGCTTATTGACTATTTGATCTTGTCAAATGACAAATCATTATCATAAGAAATATGTGGTTTGATGAGAAGTCTTCTAGCATCAAGTTCTTGAATGCCTCCTCTGGATTGTTGTGGGATGATCACTTTGATGTTGTTTTCGACTCTGGTTCTCCTATTCCATTTTTCACTCCTTCAACTGGACAATCAAACTCTATTCCTATTTCGACTAGACCATTGACCTCTGAGTCGATTATTTTGTCGATATCTATTTCGACTGGTCCAACATCTATGTCAACTGAATTTTTTCCAACTTCTGATCGACCTTCTGCGTTGAACAACAATTCACCTATTTATTATCTACCTAGATGGTATGCCAACACAATTAAATATGTTGGACCCAATGCTGATGATATTTCCTCCAAACAGCAAACTTGAAGTCAAAAGCAACATGTCAGCGTTGCATTACTGACTCATGTACTTGAAACTTCTGATCATGTTACCTACTTGGATGCCCAAAGACGACCTGAATGGGAACATGCTATGCATATATAAATTGATTCTTTCTCGAAGAGTCACACCTAGGACTTAGTTCCCTAACCACAAGGAAAGAATGTTGTGAAGTGTTGATGGGTCTACAGGGACAAATTTAACTCTCAAGGTGTTGTTGAGTGACATAAAGCTTGCTTGGTTGCAAAGCGATTTTCTCAACAAGAAGGTACCGACTACACTGAGACCTTTGCTCCTATTGCAAATATGAACTATATTCGGTTGATTCTTTCCCTTGCTTCTCATTTTGGATGGAAAATCCATCGGATGGATGTGAAGAGTGTTTTTACAGGTTCAATGGCAGGTCTTGTGATGGCCCAAGATTTAATGGAACACTCGTTGATGATTGAGATTTAAAATGTTTGGATGGATTAGTACATTGAATACTATAGTGGAAAAGATTTTTAAGATGTTTTATTTATATTTAAAAAAATTAAACATAAAGGTGAGAAACATAACAAGTTATTGTTAAACCACATTTAACAATACCATTACATCTTCACCATTTTACAAAACAAAGTATATCACACTCTTCATCACCATAATTAAATTAAAATATCTAACACTTTACTTAACTAATCAATTACACTTGTTAAACCACATTTAACAACACCATGACATCTCCACCATTTTACAAAACAAAAGTATATCACACTCTTCATCATCATAATTAAATTAAAATATCAACACTTCACTTAACTAATCCAACCTTCCTTAAGATAAAAATATATTATTATTATAATTATTTCAAATATTATATGGACAATAATTTTCATGAGATAACTTAACTTCAAACTTAAGATACCATAAGTTAACAAAATTATGGTGCCTTCCCCACCTTGACCTTACCACTCAATTTTTCCCATGAGTAATCCTAGACTCGAAGCTCCTTCCCCACCTCAACCTCCTGCACTCATTTTAATTGCCGTAGTAGCCACTGTATCCACCTCCCCATATAATTTGCAATGATGGCGCTCCTATAAACCATCGTACTTAATTCATTAAAAAAGAGTTACAATTTGGTGAGACATAGGCCAAAGGGAGAAAAGAAGCAATTGAAGAAAATCAAATGGGAAAATGAATTATTGACCAGAAGGTGCATTATTCTCAAATGACTCCTCAACTAACTGGAATAGTATGTTCCATGAGGGAACCGTAAATAGATTGATTTGAAAGTCAACACTGACCCACATCAGAGTTGTTGTTGAACATGATTTGCAGAGCAGAAATGGGAGGGAAATGCAGAGTGGATGTTCACATCTTCTACCATTCATTGACCCAACAGAACGCGGAGACCAAGAGCCCTAGGAATGCAGAAGGACTTGGAGGAGAGATAGGAGTATTGGGTTTTGATCTATTCCCTGTCCATCAGGCCTGTCGGTAGCAAGCATATCAGAGGTATCAGTTCTATTCAATTTCCCCATGATATGAAACTCTGTATTCCTTCATGATGATCATTGGTATCTTAAATTTGTTTTGTTAGATGCATCTGGGTTCTGCAGACGGTCGAATATTAGTTCGGGGTTCTATACAGATAAATTAAATGGGGGATTTGTATATAGGACAGACCATGAATTGGGTATTGAAGCATGGAGACAGCTATCAATTCTCACACCACATGGACCATTTTTTGTCATTATGTATGCTTGTTATGTAAATATCCATTTTTTCTGTCATGTGGAAATTGCTTGAAAGTTGAAACCTATTCATGTCATACTGTAGTGGTCAGAATCTGCTGCTGCATGCAAGTACAATGGTGCTTTTGTATTCGTGTTATTGTCAGCTCCACCGTTTCCAGTTCCTGCTTTGCGTGTACACCAGACCCATTTTTTGTACGATGCGGATTGTAGACATGAATTTCAGTGTGTGTTTTCTATTGAGTACTATAAGTCTACAATCTGTTCTATGAGTAAATTTGTTTTTAGCCGGACTTAGGATACCAGGATCACATCGCATGGATTGTCTACTTATGCAATCAGTGTGAAAATGAATGATATTGAATGGTGAAGTTGTCTCCAGTTTGATTTTATAGCAATACAATCCCCAAAGGTGGGTTCTTGGAAAAGCCCATATTAATTATATACCCCAAATTGGTTTCTGATGTTTTGTAGATTTGACGAAGAGTGATGGTTTGGTCATGGATAAGAAGGGATCTTGTTTCAGTGTCTTGAAATGGGCATTCTGTGCTAAACAGAAATCCCACGCAGTAAGGCTGTTTCCACCTTTGTTTTGCAAAATTTTCCTATTTTTAAATAAGTTGATTCCTAAACTTGAATATGGGCTGTTATGTCTTAGACAAAGCAAGGGAAGAAGAAGGGGGGATGTTGTTTTGGAAGCTTCAGACATCATGAACCTGCCGCTCCAAAGGAAGATACCAGGGTAAAGAAAACATTGGGGGAAGGCCAAGAGATACGAAATGAACATGAGAAACCATTGGTTGAAGTCAAAGAGGAACAAAATAGTCATGCATCTGCAGTGGCAGTTGCAACAGCAGCTGCTGCAGAGGCAGCAGCTGCAGCTGCTCATGCTGTTGCCAAGGTTGTGCGACTTACAGAATCCTATTACTCTACCAATTCCCCTGAAGAATGTGCAGCCATCAAAATTCAGACTGCATTTCGGGGCTATCTGGTGCAATCTCTTTTTCCATTATGGTCGCTCTTAATAAGAAGAGGGGTTTTGCAATGTTTTCAGTTTTCATAGCTTAAATTATTTGTTTGAATAATAAGTTCATCTATTTCATGCAGGTCAGGAGAAACTTCCACACTCTTAGGGGTCTCATGAGACTGCAAGCATTGGTGCAGGGCCAGAGTGTGCGGCGTCAAGCAACAAATACTATGCGCTGCATGCAAGCGCTTGTTAGAGTGCATTCACAAATCTGCTCCAGGAGAATTCGCATGTTTGAGGAAAATCAGGCTCTTCAACACCACCTTCAGCAGAAATACGAAAAAGAACTAGAGAACAGGACATCTAATGTGAGCCAGATCCCATGTCTTTGGACAAGCTTTCTGTTTCCATGTTGGAACCTTTAAGGCCACTTCATTACTTTCTTTAAGGTCTGATAGAGTGTGCATTAGGATTTTGCTTTTTGGCATTTGCAACCTAACTTGAGTTGCTGTTCTATACTATTTTAAAAATAACCTAATCTAGTTTATCAGTAAATAACCTACATAGATACTCAAGATATCTGTCAATGCAAATTAAGTCTTAGACATATAAATACCATCTAAATTTTCTGCAATCGTGCCCTATTGCTAGGGATATCTGTTTCTGCCCTGTATAGCTACTGGGTCAGATTACCAAACTTTCTAAAACAGCATTCGTACATAAGCCTGCACGCTACTGAATGAATAAGCCAAACCCCAACAACATGTTGGTTAGCTTCTCTTGCAGGCACTTGTACCCAAAGTGTATTGTCTACCTATTACAGAAACGCTGCTGTGCAGGTGATGGTAGAAGGATGGGAATTTTGCCTTGCTACAATAGAATTATCCAAGGACAAAGACAAGCAGAGAATTGCTGAAACATATACCTTGACATCTATGCCTCAGAGGTCTCAGCGGTTAGAACTGCATTTTCTTATAAAGACTACTAAGTTCTATTGAGTAGAGTCTGTTTTGACCTTTTGATGTGCTGTTTCCATTGTTGGGGGGTTGTATTAGAACATATTTATAAACTCCCAAATTCTGTTACATAGGAATGCCCATTCTTGGCTTGGAGAAATGGATCTAATGTCAAAGCCTTTATATAAGGAGAATGAAAATTTGTAGTTCCGGCAATCTATACCTGCTTTATTGCATGCTTTGGCAAACAAGTTATGTTGCAGCTTCAGTATTTCATATAATTTTTCTTTTCTGCTTTTGAACATTCTATTATTGAAAGCACTAATTGTTTCAGACCAACAAAATAAGCATGTTTTGTGTATCTGTAGTTCTTTTCTTAAGGGAATTCAGTTGGTTTCAATGAAAATAATGCATGTTCCTTTGCTGCCTTCTTGTTGTCCAATTTCATCCTTCGCACTTGTCAAAGACTAAAAGATTGCTGTTTGTGGACAGTCTGAAGCTGATCATCAACAAGATTGGGAAAGCAGCCTGCTAACCAAGGAAGAAATTGAGGCTAGACTACAAAGCAAAATAGAGGCTGCTATTAAGCGAGAGAGGGCATTGGCCTATGCATTTTCTCATCATGTATGATCTTGACTGCTGCTTGAAATTGCTAATATGCCAAATTCAACAATCTGTTTTGATACATTTTGGTAAATCTTGCATGTTTACAGCTATGGAAAAATCCTCCAAAATCAGTCCAGACCATGTTGATGGAGATTGATCCCGACAAGCCTCACTGGGGATGGAGCTGGTTAGAACGCTGGATGGCAACCAGGCCATGGGACAACCACAGGATGACCATGAAGGAAAATTCTACCAGGAAGCTTCAAACTATAGGTGAGATTGGACAAAAAACTTCACATATAGGGTTAAAACAGCATAATGCAGAAGTGACCAACATTGGTACTATAAAATCTGATCCATTTACTCCCCTTTCAAAACCCTTCATACCGAATAAGATGCCATTGACGGGGACAGATATAAAGAGTGATGTCAATGTTTTGAGGTCAGAAAGACCAAGATACAGCTCTCGTTACGGTGTAGCAGGTACCTCTTCTCTGAGAGATGATGAAAGCCTTATGAGCTCTCCTAGAATTCCTAACTACATGGCATCTACAGAGTCTGCCAAAGCAAAGGTCAGATCACAGAGTACTCCAAAACAGAGGCCTGGGACTCCTGACACAGAGCCTACCTCATATAGAAGGAAAAGGCTTTCTTTTCCTTTGTCAGAGGCCAGTTCAGGCCCATACAGGTCCACCAAAGGCTCCATGTTTCCTCATACAAGTCCCAGTTTGAAAGGGATTTCAGGAACATCGAAATCAAAGAAGTCTGTCAGTTCTTTGAGAGATCTTAGTATTGAATCAGACAATTCCTCTCTGAACTGGGGTCACAGAAAACCTTTTAGATGAGTGTTTGTTGAGGTACATGTCTCAACTACTATAATCTGGATTGACGTTGCTGGCATGGTAGAGGAGATATATTTTTTTCAGAATTACAAAAGGTTGCTCAGGTGGGATGAACTTGGAAGTTGGGAGTAGTAGCCTCTTATGGATTCCAGTGATATCTATTTCTATTTGATATTTCGGCTAAAGTGATCTGCTTGCAATAAGAGATTTATAGACAGCTGGGAAAATCTCATTTCATTGAGACTGCATGCTGGGGCATTGTCAAGAGTTGGGAGGGCTGGAAAGCTATAGAAGGATATCTTACTGGTTTCCAAGTATATTATAGTAGGTGTGGCAGGGTTCAGAGTGGATTCACAAAGAGATGCAATTAACGTTGTTAGTAATTTGTCTTTAGAAGAGTGTGTTAAGGATTGTTACAAATTCAGGAGAAATAGTTAATTTAAAGGGATTTAGTCATTGCATGAGGTCACATGCCTAAATTGTGAAGGCATTTCTTCCTGTCATTGGCTGAAAACTGTCAAGTGCTTTGACTTTGTGTTGGATTTTAACATCAATGATCAATCACATTGTGCACCTTTTGAAACTTCCTTTAGTGTCAATGAAAATACACTTGTACAATTGTTATAGAAGGTGGACCTTTTATAGCAGGTTATAAATTTTTGGTTGCCTTTGACTAGATCTTTCATATTAGCTTCGAAGTGATTTTAATCTATTTTTCTATAATTATAGACGTTTCAATATGCAATCCCTTCGTTATTCGTGGGATTTGAGCTAGGCAGGAATGGGATTTTGGCTCGTGGCATTAGCACTGATATCCCTATCTGGACTTTTGGTTTCTTTGCCAATTTTAAGTAGAGAACTACAAGAACTGTACATGTATTGTCATATTATATAGTACAGAATATGAAATGCAAAAAGAAACTGGTTTTCACTCTTGGTCTTGAGCAGTCTTTTCCAAGGAGTGTGGAACTCATGGTTTTCTTAAACTATATGTTTTAATATTGGCTGGAAATGTTTTCCTGATGGGAAGTATGCTGGTACTCATAGCACGTCACCTACTAAAACGTATCAAATTTCGTACTCTCTAACCTCAAGTTTGTAGGGGACAGTAGCACATTTGTTCGGGTGGCAACTTGAACCAAATCAGCTACTTGTCTTAATTCAATGCTATAGATATTTCTCTTCATCCAGTGCAAAGTCCATCATGTAACTGCATGATGTTGTGCCTAGTGACAACTAAATCATAATGTCAGAAAAACAAATGTTTTGTGCTTTTATTTTCTAAACATTTATTCCAGGCAGATAAATTGAACAATATGTTAGAGATTCTCATAAACGATTTGGTAATGCATACCAGAAAAATCTTAGACAGGGCAATATAATATAGCAATTAACTGATGAAAAATACAACAGTTTACACAATGTTGCAGTGTCATATGCTTTCTGCATAACATAAATTCAGGCATGAGAAAACATCTACACATGTTTAGTAAGAGGAAACCTGTGTATGTTTTTTTAATCCAACGTTTCAGACTTCCTCCAAATGAGTCCATCTTCAGACATGTTTCTGCATAATGCTAAACTGTGCCTAGAGATTCATATTTCCCCAAGTTTTATAAACTTTTATTCCAACATTCCCATGTGCTGCGCTTCAGCTGTCCTGCATCCCCACTGCATTCCTTCACTATCTAAAGCTTGCTGCATTCTTATAAACAGAGCAAAAATAACTCTGGAGAATCAGTTACCAAAATGCCTCTTATTTGCAACTATACAAAAGGTTACAGGCAACTGCATGCCTGTGTGACCTAAACGCAAAAGACAAGACATGAAAGACAGATATCAAATACGGACAAAAGACAGAACACAGATAATTAAGCTCTTTACTTCGACACTCCTACTCAGTGTAATATCTACTTGTTATATCACTGCACTCACTACGCATTAAATAATCTCCTGCAAAACATAATTTTATCTTTTAGCAATGCTTTGCTAAGTGTATCCACAGTCATCCTTGTTTTTAGAGAAGTACAGTTGGCCTTTGTTGTCTTCTAACATTCTCTGAAATGAAATGGTATTGGATCTTGGCGTTTAGTTCTTGTATTAAATTTCAAATTCTCAATCAGGGCTATGTAGATCTGATTGTCACATTTCGAAATCACTTTCTGAACTTGTGCAATGCCAGCAACTTCTAACAATCTTCTTAACCCCTGATCTTTGAAACAGCAAGAGGTCTGTACCTCTTTTTTATCCCTTTCCATGTTTCATAAATCCAAGGTTAAAATGGATCTATATAAGTACACATTCATTCGGGCTCTCACCGATTCTAGCCCTATAGGTTAGTATGGATCTATGTTATTGCAGTTTCCTCTGGGCTCCCACTGGATCTATCCCTATAGTTAGTGGTCTGTAGAAGGTAATGAAAGATCCTCTTGATTGCTGCCCAATGTTATGGTTTTAGACTGTTTGAAAATTGACTACAAACTTACATAGAGAATGTGAGGTTCAGTACTAGCCATTCCATATATTAAATAAGGTCGGATAAAAAATCAACCAAATGCACTTTCTTTGACATCCCTTCTTGCCGTTTTTCTAGTGGAATTTGGTAAAATTAGTTTTACATTGCTACCAAACTTCCAACGCAAGGATGTTTGTGTAGAGCCGTATCCTGGTGCAGTTTATCAACTCTGCCACAACCTCTCCTTAAAAAGGGAAGTGCCAGCACAACTACTAGACTATCACCCCCAAACGGTGCCGAGAGCTGGTTGCACAGGGTACAGGAGCGTTATCCCTGTGCAGTTTACCAACTCTGCGAACACCTATCTTTAAAAAGGGAAGTGGTGCTGGACTGGTGAAATACGGTTGTTGAGATTGCATATTTTGGTTCCGTGTCTTTGGGGTTTTCAATGCCTTTGACTGGGTCTATGGCATTGGCAACATTTATTTCTACCATTCAACCAATTTTCGTGTATTTTGGGCTGGACTTGGCTCGCTAGTTTCCAGTGAGATCCCATTTACAAAGGTGCATTTCATTGGCTAGTTATCTTGCTCCCTATTAAATTGCCTATGGCGGTTTGAAATGGAACCGTATGATGCTGACTTTCACCCATGTCTGGAAACTCATTTCCTTGCACAACTTATACTGGACTCCTATGAAACTAAAACTAACTCACCTGTTTCCATTCCAAACCTTTTCTTATTTGACTGATGTATTTGAATGCCCAAATGAAAGTTTTGATTTACACAAATTTAGAAACTTCGATGTTATCAGAGTCAATTTGCATCATCAGTGCAGAATGTTGCGATCACAACCAACTCAACTCTTTGTTTTATATGCAAAAGGCTTCAAATATATATATATAATTTTTTTTTTTTTAAGTTCATCTCCTATCATCAAATATAAATATATATCCCCTTAATGCTCATCACTATTAAAGGGTGACATGCCCCACCAGTGGAGGGAGGGTGAACTGCAACTTAACCAAACATTTAAAGAATTATTGTTTTCGAACGTCACATTTATGCTGGTCTCCCATGTGTCTTGATGTTTAACAATACAATTATATTATTTTTCGATGTGTCTTGATGTTTAACAATACAATTATATTACTTTTAAAGTTTTTAAATTTGTGCAAGTGTGTTGGCATAATGATGCTAAATCTTTGCTAAACTATTGGAGAATAGAGGAGGGTAAAATAAAATTAAGGTATTACAAAGAGGTCATTTACCCCAAAATTAAGGTATACTAACTATTATAATTAGTGTATTTGGGGTATCTAGAAGATCAAAAGTATCTTTCTAATATAATTGGTCTAAAGAAGAAAAACAACCTTGCTAAAATATGAACTGTGCATGTTGGACAAATCCTAAAATGTAGGGGGTGGACAAAATTTGTCATCTTTGGGACGATAAGGTGGAGGATAAAAGGTCCTCTCTTAGAATGTCTTGCATATGTACACATTAAATCTCAATTCCAAATTTTTTGTAACATTAATGATCTTCCTAACCTATCAACTCATCAAAACTATGGAGATTTAAGAAATCTTCTCTTCAATATCAACAATAGGGTTCGAAGCTATTACAACAATATAATCATTTTGGGCTCAACATATCACTAAGGGGAATAGAACCTGGGTGGGGAGGATAACATTCCATCGCACAACCACTCGAGCTAGACCCAATTGCCAATAGGATACAAAAACATAGAGTTCATTGTCATATGTAGGGTAGTTTATGATTTTGCCATGGAACATTTCAGAACGATACCATATTGACTTACCTCCATGCATAAACTCTGTTCCCATATCATATCTACTTGCATCCATCTCCACTTCAAATTGCTTCTGCAAATTGGGAAATGCAAGAATTGGTGTCAAACTAATCTTTTGTTTAAACCCTTGATTTTTTTTTTTGTTGATTCTTTCCCCACTAGAACTCTTGCCAATGGTTATTATCATATGGGGTGGTGCACCCACAACTGAAAAGCATGCTGCAAAATTTCATAGGTACCATGTTTCCCTCACAAATATCCTAACTTCAGTGACCATAGTAGGAGTTACCCAATTGGTGATAGCCTCCATCTTTGCAAGATCAATCTTGAGTTCCCCTCCACTAATTATATACCCCAAATACACTAATGGCTGCTGAGAAAATTCGTATCTCTTAAGGTTTTCCAATAGTTGATTCTTTTTAAGGGTCTCTAACACCTACATGAGATGTGAGATAATATGTTATTTCCAAGTAGAACTATAAACCAATATATCATCTAAGTACACTATTACAAATGAATCTAAAAAGGGGTGCAATACATCATTCATCAAATGGATAAATGTAGTTGGTGCATAACATAAACCAAAAAGAATTACTAGCCATTGATATAGACCTTGCCTTGTCTTGATGGTGGTCTTCCAGGTGTCTTCTTTAACTTGCATTTGGTGGTATCTTGATTTGAGATCCAACTTGGTGAAATACTTGGCATGTTGCTACTGATCTAGCAAATCATTGATCCTAGGTAGAGGGTTTTGATTCATGCAGGTGATCTTATTCAGAGCTATGTAGTCAATACACATTCTCCAAGTCCCATCCTTATTGGGTACTATAATGATAGGTGACTCATAAGGCGAGGTGTTTGGTCGAATTACTCTCTACTCCAGTAGTTGTTGCAACTACTTCTTCACCTCATCTACACCCAAGATGAACTATTTGTACAACCCAATGTTTGGCAATGGGGATTCATTCTATAATTGTATCTCATTCTCCACTTCCCTCTTATGTGGAAACTCTTTAGGCTCTTGGAACACTACTCTGTATTCCTACAAAGGTTCCTCCAATTGATGTTTCTTCTCTTTAGTGCATCTTTGTAAATCTTGATGATTATCTCTTAAGAAGAGCGATAAAACATTCATACTAGAACTGATCAATTCCTTGTCTTGGTTAGCACTTACTAGAGAGGTATTGGATTTACCTTTGTGTGTATTGATGATGAAGGAAATCTCATCCTTGATTAGGTATTATTGGTTTTATCTCCTCATGAAAATTGCATCCCTCATGTAAATTTAGGGGCTTCCAAATGCTACACCACACACATGAAGTAGTACTATGTCTACCTCCACTTCATCAATATAGTTTGTACTTATAACAAATTTGATCTTACACAGCTTAGTGACCTTGAGATCTCTGCATCCTTATTTACCCATCCCTATGGATATGGGTGAAGTTGGTCATGAACTTCCAATCCAAGCTTTCATGACTAGATGTTTTGCGATGAGGTTGGATTATGAACTGAAATCAAATAAAGCATCCACCTTTGTCTTCTTGACCTAGATATTAACACGAAAGAGTTTTTTCATCTCCCTTGCTTCCTTGGGATGGAGGCTAATCAACTTCACCCCCTTATTCATTGTAGTGTAGACAATATTTTCATATACATTTATGCTACTCTCTACATGGTTTCCTGAATCCATGTCTAGCATGTTCTTCTTCTTAGCATCTTTTTTGTGATTCTTAGATTCAACTTTGGATGTAGCTTCCAACACTTATCTTTGATGTGATCATCAATATTACAATGATTACAAAGGTTGTTCAAATCCTTGCACTAATGTGATGTGGCTATTGTCTTCTTATCCTTTCCTTTCCACTTCTTCTTTCCCTCCTTGGAAGCATCTTGGTGGTCTTTCTTATTGGAACCAACTAGTTGCCCTTGTTATAAAAACGTGATCGTGGAGAAATAAAATAAAATAAATGTGGAAATAAAACCCTTAAGATATACAATACAATAGAGACACAAATATACTTGGTTCACCCAATGTGGGCTATGTCCACCAGAGAAATTTCTAGGTCCTTCCTTTCTTTATCGATCAAATGAAGGGATACAACCTAAAACACACCTGTTGAAACTTCATCTTCTTTATCTCATAGTATCCTCTCTCAAAATACAATATACACTCTCTTACATAGCCACAATACGATTTCTCATAAAAGAGGGTTTCCTTCTAGGAAAAAAAAACCTAACATAACTTCTACCGTCAGATCTGCGACCTTATAATGAACGGTCCAAATTGACTATGAAATAACCCGACATAAGGGTCCTAGGCATACCTGCATATGAATCAAGAAGATAATCATGCTGCACAACTAACAATCTCCCACTTGGAGACTGATCACAACAAATCCATTGTTCTTGTCCCTGCTAAACAATGATCCACCTTGGACCTGAAAAATCTCTCATCTTTTCCTTCATGCTTGAAGGCCAACTGAAAGTGAGCAGGAACTCAATTTCTCTTTGGTTACTACCTTTGTTAACATGTTTGCAGGATTCTGGCTAGTATGTATCTTTTCCAACTTCAATTGTCCATCTTCCAAAATAGATCGTATGAAATGGTAACTGAGCTGTATATGTTTAGTCTTAGAATGAAAGGTTGTGTTCTTTGAAATATGAATGACACTCTGGTTGTCACAATACAACATGCTATTCTCCTGCTGTTTTCCCAATTCCTCCATAAACCTATGTAATCAGATCATCTCTTTACTAGCCTATGTAGCAACAACATACTCTGCTTCCATTGTTGAAAGTGCAACAACCTTTTGCAGTTTCAAAATACAACTTACTGTTGTTCCACCTACAGTAAAAACATACCCTGTGGTGCTCCTCTTTTCATGTTTATAACCTACCATAACTGAATCAAAATATCCCTGTAGAACAATGTTTGAACCTCCAAAACATAATGCATGCGTAGTATTTGAAGCTCCACTGCATGTGCAATATCTGGTCTTGTGCACACCATCACATATATCAAGATGCCAACTTCTGATGAATAAGGGACCCTAGACATGTATTTTATCTTCTCCTGTGTCTTGGGACACATTTCCTTGGTTAATTTGAAATGGTTGGCCAAAGGTGTACTAACTAGTTTTTCATTCTACATTCTAAACCTCTCCAACACCTTCTCTATGTCCTCACCCTAAGACAATGTCAATTTGCGATTTTTCCCGTCTCTTGTTATTCTCATACCAAGAATTTTCTTTACAGCACCCAAATCCTTCATCGCAAATGAATTAGCTAATTTCCTTTTGAGCACATTTATATCTTGCATGTTAGACCTCGCAACACGCATGTCATCTACATATAATAGAAATATAATATATCTTCCATTTTTTAGCCTCTAAAAATAAACACAGTGATCATAATGACATCTACTATAACCTTGTTTTGTCATAAATCTTTCAAACTTCAAATACCACTGCTTTGGAGCTTGATTCAGCTAATACAAGCTCTTCTTCAACTTGTATACCAAATTTTCCTTCCCTTTGACCTCATACCCTTGTGGTTGCTACATATAAATATCTTCCTCCAAATCCCCATAGAGAAAAATTGTTTTTACATCTAATTGTTCAAGATGCAAATCTTCTACTGCCACAAGACTTAAAATAGTCCTAATTGAAGTCATTTTAACAACAAGAGAAAAATATTTCATCAAAATCTATACCTTTCTTTTGTGCAAACCCCTTTACAACAAGTCTATCCTTGTACCACCTTTTGCCTCCATCTTCTTCCTTCAACCTGTAAAACCATTTTATTCTGCAATGCTATTTTTCCTGCAGGAAACTGAACCAAGTCCGAAGTCTGGTTATTTACCAAGGAATCCATTTCCTCTTTCATTCCTTGCTCCCACTTCTTTTTAGTGTCTACTTGCATTGCCTCTTCATAACTTTTCGGTTCACCAAAATCAATGAACAATAAATAATACCATGAAGGAGAGTATCATTCAGGTGGTCTAATTAACTTGGTAGATCTTCTAACAACACTTGCAGGAGTTTGAGATTCATTCTCCTCCCGTTGTTGTACATTTTGATTTTCTGGTACCTTTGGAATTTCATTTTCTTTGATTTCATCAAGCACTATGTTTTATGTGTTTTCCTTTTCCCATTTCTTTCCCTGCAACTGATATTTGTACATGAGATTTTCATTGGATACCACATCTCTACTCCTAATGATTTTATGATTTTCATAATCCCACATAAGCAATAACCAAAATCGTTAACATTGTATCCAATAAAGGTACACTTCTTGGATTTTGCTTCAAGCTTTGTTTTATTTTCTTTATCAATATGGACAAATGCTTAACAACCAAAAGTATTAAAAAATGAGTAGTTTAAATTTTTTCCTATCCATGCCTCCTCTGGAATTCCACCATCCAAGGAGCTTGAAGGCCCTCTATTTATTAAGTAAACAACAATATCTACAACATCTACCTAGAACTGTAAGGGAAACCTAGCATGTAATCTCATACTCCTTTCACGTTCCATGATTGTCTTGTTCATCATTTCTAACACACCATTTTCTTATGGTGTTCCTGGAACTGTCTTCTCTCTACGAATCCCATGGTATGAATGATAATCATCAAACTCCTTGCTACAATATTCACCTCCATTGTCTAATCTGAGACACTTCAACTTTTTTCCTGTCTCATTCTCAACCAAAGCTTTCCATTTCTTAAAAGTGTCAAAAACATCATATTTTTGTTGAATGTTGTTGGTAGCAGGCCGAAGTGGAAATAAGGATGATCGTGGGGAAAGAAAGCGTGCAGAAACTAAAGTAATAGCTGGAAGGAAACGCAGCACACGCACATGGAAGAGAACGTGCACAAGGAAAACGACAACTGGAAGAAAGAACATCACGTGCATGAGAGGAAGACCTAATGTTGGTAGGGTTAGGGTTTTGGTAACGTAGTGTAATGGCTGAAAAGCCAAAGATGTATAAATACCGATACTAAGGTACTGTGAAATAGTCGGTTCAGTTCCGTGTTTTTGGAGAGAATTTGTAGATACGATATGTAATGTTTGTATGAACTATTTTGTAAGTGTTGAGCTAGAGAAGAGAGGAGAAGGATGATCTCGAGCATTAGATCACAGGCTGTGGATCCTGGTGCGATCTAGTTCGCCTCATAAATATCTTACCCATCTGAGGAGATTGTAAGAACACAATGTTGTAGATGCAGAATTATCATAATAAAAGAGCCAAGAGCCAAATATTTGTGGACGTAGCCCATGAGGGGGTGAACCATGGTAATACCTGTGTAATGTGTTGAATGCATGCATCTCTTTATTCTCTTTTTAGTAGTTAATCGTTATGCTTAAGGGATGGATGAGTTATTATATTGCTAGGAAATATGGTTGCACTGTTAAAGGAATAAACTGTTGAAGGTACTGCATAGTCGTGAATACAGTAGATTTCCATCACAATTTATAGTAGATATCTCTGAAGATAGATCTCGTATCTCCTACTCAATCCTGGGCTGTAAACACCTGAGTCTTACAACCACCCATTTAAAGCTATCTCGGGTGAGAATGCGCAGTGCATTCTGTGTGTTATGTTGCCTTCTGGCTTACCAGGAGGGCCGATAGTTTTAGAGGCTTTGTTGGAAACCCGAATGACATGAACCCTGGGTCAATAAGCTGAGAGTAGAATAGACGAAGAGTACAAACCAACAAATGCAATAAATCCAAGTTTTTCTAGTTGCATCATCAATAAAAGTAACATAATAACGAGAGCCACCAAGAGATGATACCTGAGCTGGTCCCCATACATTTGTATACACAAGATCTAACTTTTCACTCTTCTTTTCCTTTCCGACTCTGAGAAATTTGACTCTCGTCTGTTTTCCATAAACACAATGCTCACAAAAATCCAAATCAATTTGTTTAAGATCTGACAACAAATTCCTTTTGTGAAGTATCTACATCCCTTTCTCACTCATGTGTCCAAATCTATGCCACAACATTGTATCCACTCTTGTAGAAGCTAAAGAGATATAATAGTTAGCATTACCAGTAAATAAATACAATGTACCTATCTTCTCTCATTTTCCCATTACCAATGATCCTTTAGTGACCTTCCACACCTTATTTTTAAATGTAGATTTACAACCTTCACTTTCCAACTGCACTATTGAAATTAGATTTCTTCTCATATCTGGTACATGTCTCACCTCTTTCAGTAACTATTAATTTCCATTCTTTTTCTTTATTTGTACCTTACCCGTTCCAACAATTTGACATGGTTCATCATCACCCAAATAACCTGTCCAAAATCACCTTGAACATAATCTTGTAAATATTTCCTATGGGGTGTAGCATGAAATGAAGCCCCTGAATCTACTACCCAAGATTCAATAATATTATCTAAAGAAAGAATCAAAGCATCTTGTAACACATCACTTGTTACATTTGCTTCTTGATTCTTCTCCTACTGTCCATCTCTTTGTTACTTTGGAGCCCTGTAGTCTTTCTTTAAATGTCCTTTCTTCCCACAATTCCAACACTCTGTCTTTCCTAGTATGGATTTGGATCTTCCCTTTCTAGAATTATCGCGGTTCCCTGAGCTCTTTCTTCTATCCTTTTGTCTTCCCCTATTCTCCATGGTCAATGAATTACCTGATCTCTCACCTTTTCTTTTCCATCGCATTTCCTCGCTAAGTATAGCACCAACAACATCATCAAATTTTAGAGTGTTTGAACTAGAGACAAAGTTACTTATAACCATGACCAAACTGTTCCATCTTTCTGGCAATGAGCACAAGATTAGAAGATCCCTAACCTCATCATCACAGTCCACTCTTACAGAACTTAGATGATTAGTAATTGTATTAAATTCATTTAAATGGTCAACAATAGACCCACCTTCTGACATCTTCATATTAAATAATCACTTAATTATAAATACTTTATTGGAGGCTGAGGGTTTTTCATATTGTTTAGCCAATGCCTTTATCAGATCCTCTGTTTTCGTTTCTTTTGAAATATTGAAAGCCACCAACGTTTCCAGGCACAACTGTATCATTCCCAATGCATTTCTATCAAGAACCTCCCATTCATTGTCCTTCATACTCACCGAATTCTTTGCTTTTCCACCCAATGATAGGAAAATACCCTTCTGATATAGATAGTATTCCATTTTCATCTTCCATAACTAGTAGTTTTGGCCATTAAATTTCTCGACCTCAAACTTTCCATCTTCTTCCATTGCTCCCACTCGAACTAGGTACCCTCTTTTCCTACAAGTTACCTTTTTCTCTGATACCAGTTGTTAGAAAAACAAGATCGTGGAGCAACACAATAAAAAAAAATGCGGAAATAAAATACATATGGTACACAATACAATAGAGACACATATATACGTGGTTCACCCAATGTGGGATACATCCACCAAAGAAATTGCTAGGTCCTTCATTTCTTATTATCTAGCAAATGAAGGGATACAACCTACACTAGACCCATTGTAACTTGCTCTTCTTTCTCTCACAATCTCCTCTTTCAGAATACAATATATACTCTCTTACACAACCACAATACAATTCCTCATAAAAGAGGGTTTCCTTCTAGGGAAAAAAAACCCTAACATAACTTCTACCTTTAGATTTGTGACCTTATAATGAATGGTCCAAATTGACTACAAAATAACCTGACAGAAGGGGGCTAGGCATACCTACATATGAATTAGGAAGATAAGCAAGCTCCATAACCAACATCCATTTCTTCTTGTCCATATTCTATAGATGCTATGCTTGCACATAGGCCTCATCGACTATCCTAGTTTTAAATAACATCACTTTCCTCTTTAAATGACTATGTAGACCTCCTAGATACTTGAGGAGTACATTTGGGTTCTTTGAAGATACATCCAACACAATGGCTTATTTTCTGAACGTCGTGGTGTACTATTGTACACTTTTCCCTTCTACTAGAAGTAATGCCAATGGATCCATTGGTCATCTTCGTACATAATAGGGTAGACATAGACTTAACGAGGGTTTTAAATACCTCCCACTTAGTTAGTAGGGGATCACCTTCCATCCCAAGTGTCTTCGTGTGACTTTCCCACCAAGTTTGGGCATGGCCCTCTAACTTTAGTTGGGTGAGTGAAATATTTTGCTCTTCTCCTATGTTATGAACACTGAAATAAACTTCTAAATATTACAACCTCGATTCATTTTAACGACACAAATTGCACCTTGGTGGGGTTTGATGTCTACTTTCAATTCCACTTTAAATATATATTGGGAAGAAGTGATGGAATTAGAACTTGGACTCTACTTCACTGGCTCTCTTTTTGACTCCTTTTCTAGGTCTTTGTTATCTCTGGATTCCTTGTTCAAGATAGCTTCTAAATTAGAGCTACCAAACTCCCTGAAAGGTCCAAACTTGTTCTTTAGAGTTGTTGTGAGTATGACCATGTCGTAAGATATATCGATGACTTGTGTTTCTAGCTTTGGAAATCTTTTTTCTGACTCATCCCGTGGATTGTTATTGTACTTATTTTTTCATGGTTAGGGATTTAATAATTCTTTCTTATGCCAATCCTTGGACCGTACAACTTCCCACAAAACCCCCAAATAAAGTTGCTATGATACTAATACAACATGTAATTTTTTGTGGATATTCCATTGGATCAATTTGTCACAACAAATCTTACAATGTTCTACTATCTCTTATTATGCAGTTTTTTACTTTAGATTTTAGATTTGATATTACTATATTAGTGCACAAAACACTGATATAAATTGAAATTGAAATGAAAGAAGCTAATAAAATGACACACCATCCACACAATGAACATAAGATGTACCCTA
>ML810777.1:28170-75225 GCA_009831015.1 Picea engelmannii | reverse complement strand
CCCCCCCCCTTCGCACAAGGGGTTTTACTTGGCCATCCTACCAGGCTCTATGTGTATTAGCCCCTTCTCTACAAACAACATCTTGATCCAAAAAGGACTCTATTCCAACGGTCTCCTTCTAGCGCTGGCGAGAAACTTCCTTTCAATAGTGCTGAAGGATTCCCTGCACTCAATAAAAAACTCAACGATATACCCTTCCTTAACCCGATCAAACTAGAAGTTGACTTCTCTTGGCCACTTATTATCCACAAATTTCAGCCCGTTGACCATATTTTGGTCCCACACCAATGATTCTTGGGCTCACCAGGCAGAGTTAATCTCTGTCTTCCTTTTTATCCATTCATGCAATAAAAAAGGAAACTCAAGAAAGAAAGTTTCATTTAAATCAATAATATGTACCTTTGTTTCCACCGCTCAAGGTTGATCTGAAGATTTATGGTCTCTCATCACGCGAACTCATTTTCCTTCTCATATACCTAGTCTTATATCTCCTCCCTAGAGGGTTTCCACATCATTTTTTTCCTTCAACATCTAGTACAAACTCTTAGGTCTTGACAATAGAACCATTTGTTGGCTCTTTCGGGGGTATCAAACCCAGGATTCAATAGGATTTACCAACAAAATCCCCATAGGCACCAACATATTCAATATTCAAGGACTAATGAAGGTCACACCTGAGACGCCATGAGAATTGCATAGACCATAATTCTTCTGTAGGATGTGAAGGAATAACACATACATGAAATCTCCATTTACTAATCATTCATTCATTAAGAACTACCATAAGATTGTTGTGCATCATAATATAAACATACATACACTCAAGCTATAACTCATCAACATACAAAGATAAATGTGCTTAAGCTTTCATTCATTAAATTCAAAGGCATGCAAATACATTCTCATAAAACAGAGGTTGAAGCCTACTCAAGAAACATCAAGAGTAACTAGAACAAAGATGTGCCATGTGTTAACATCTTTCTCTCATTAACACACATTATCTCTGAACATCAAAAACTAATACAAGACTGAACTTCGAGCTCTAGCTCAACTCTCTCTTGATAACTCTCTATCCACACTCACTTACCCTAGTGAAAAAAAACCCATCCCATTACATATTCACATGCATTTCTCCATATCTTTCACATAGCGTGGAAATCATAACTAACTTGCCATCTCATCCACAACCTCGACCATGACTAGTTGGATTGTTACAAAAACGGTTACAAACATTATAGAAGATATTCTCGGATTCAACCTGCATGCAATCTCTTTAAGTTCCTTAAGAATGATATAAAATGGGTTGGTGCACGCAATATCTCCTTGGTTGGCGTAGATGCTAAAACTTGGTGCCACAAGGTGTATCTTCTTGGGTGCATGCACAACGTATATAAAGCCTCGGGTGTTGATAGGTTGATGGCTACAAGAGTTGGTTTTGGGCACCCTTGCATGATGGCAAGGTGCACTATGGACATGCCAGGTGCCCTTGTTGAGACTGGGCACACCACAGACCTTGGTAGGTTGCACTAGTTGGATGCACCAAGAGAAGCTTGAAAGGGAACTTGGTGAGGGTGAAGGAACAATTCATACTTATGAATTATGAACATTGTCTTAAATATATAATTGCACAAATGTAATGAAGTAGACCAAACTTAATGTCTACGTATGAGTGAAAGATGAGGATAAGGAGATATATTAGGGATGAGGATCCCAGGGATTTAATTGAGATATTTAAGGAGATATTGTTGAGATGGTTATCTATATGATGTGATCTAATTACCTAATTAATACTGAGTAGTTATGGTCACCTATGGTTATATAAAAATACCATTTGTACAATAAAATGTACACATGTGAATGTTATGATGTAATATACATTTCCCCCTTTTTGGGTTTCTTGAGTATAATTCATGGTGTCCCTTGCTTCAATATATGTTTGTATGTATTTGTTGTTGTTTATGAAAGCCAACATTTGGTATCAAAGCTTAGGATAATGCACGAGAGAGTGTTGGTATTGTTGCAAGAATTTAGTGTAAGGAATGATATGTTGGTGTTCCTTATGGATGACACCCGATATGCTTGTGGATGTCAGAGATTGTGGTAGAGAAATCAGTGTGCTCTTGCATGATGGAGAAACACATGTTTTGATTCATGAAAACCCTATTCATTTGTGTAGAGAGAGAATTTTTATCTTTCATATTGTGTAGAGAGAGAATTTTTATCTTTCATATTGTGTAGAGATGATTGGGCTTCGTTATGATGACTACTTTCACTGTTAGATGTCTTGGTGATGGAAACACAATGTTTTGAAAGAGGAAATTGATTTATTATGGAAAAGATGGCACTGCTAAAAATAAAATCAATATGAAGAAGAATGTGTTTCTAAGATAGGAAGAGAGCCATAGTGTTGAAGAGATAACACTTAATTTGAATGTCTTGAGAAGAGTTGCTCCATGGAAGGTTGTTGTTTTGTTGGGAGGAGATATGGGAGGTGCAACATATATAAAATTTATGTGTGTATTTCACTGTCGTGGATGTGAAAATCAAAGTTAAAGGATTTGACACACTTCACAAAATTGTCAATTCGATTGAGCATTATGAAGGCCCTCGTCACCTTCTACAAGAAGTATGTGGACAAGCAGTTGAAGAAGATAAAAAACAATCTCATCATGTATGACATGAATTCATTGGTGGTTGATTGCGAAGAAGTTTGAAGGTTGTGGTTCATTGAGTTCATGGAGTATGAAGGAGTGTTGTGTTACAAAATGAAACCAACAATTGAGGATGAGTTTTGCTAGCAAAGAGAATCTAGTTACAATGATAATGATTTCTCTATCAGGCCATCAAGATTGCGATGCATTTTCATTTTTATGCAGTTGGTTGCAGGTTTGTAAAAATGGACCATCTGATATATTAAGTGGATCTCCTCCCTGACCGAGTTCTTTAAAGTTTGAGAGAAAATAAGAAAACAACAAGAAAGGATGATTTGATTACCCAAAAATTGATTAACGACGTTCAATCTCATGATGGTGTTTGTTTCACCTATAAGAAATAGTGGTACTCAGTCTGGTGGCAATATGATTTCCTTCTCAACCTTCATATTCATGAATTCTCAAAGAATCACAGGGTCTCCCAAATACATAGAGGTGCTTTAGTTTTGAACATTAAGTCTTGAATTTGAGAGCTTGAATGATACTCACAACACCATGTTCAACCCAAGATCGAATCCTGCAAATATTAGAAGATCAACATGGATGATCAAGAGAATTTCAAAGGCGATATCATAAGTCAAATGAGAAGATCAACACCAAAGGCAATTTTGAAAGGTATAAAGTTTATTTTGACAAGTTTACTTAAGATTTTGGAAAATTTGATGTGTATTCAAAAGTCGCTCCATTATATGCCCAAAGAGCAAAAAGAGAGTTATATGAAAGGTTGAGATAATTAAAAATGGTATAGTGCTAAAAATTATGGCATGGGTAAAGTTTTAGCAGAGTGATGGTCACTAATGTATTGGAGGTGGAAAAATTTCTTTAGTGATTCCCTGCACATGGGTAAATGGTCATATATGTTAATTAAAGTTTAGATAAATTAAAGTAAATATGTCAATTTCAGAGGAAAATTAAAGTCATGGAACATGTAGAAGGTTTTCATGTTGATGCAAAGAGTCAAAGTCAAGTTTGAAGGAAATTGAACTCAAGTAAAAGCTGAATTTGAATGAAGTAATCAATGTGTTACCCAACACCCTAACAAATTACGTTAAGTCAATTAATCAGTTGAAATCAGATTGAGAGTCTAAAGTCAAAAGTAGAGTCATGCATCAATGCGTCAATTAAGTTTTCCAATCTAGTGTCTTGTTGGACTTTGATCAACTCAAACAAGAAACATATTTTTGTAAGCATGTAATTGCAAAAGATTGTAGGTGTCTTGTTGGATGGAGGCACCCCTCCTACAAGAAACAATTTTATGCAGGTATTGAGAATAATTACGCAATATGTAGATGAAGAAGAGAGAAGAAGATGTTGACTCGATAACATCAAAAGATGACAACAAAAAATAAGTCTAATAAAGATGACGACTCCATGACAGAAGCAGATGACAGAAGAAAGACTCCGAGACATAAACAAAAGAAGCGAAGAAGAAAGAAAGACAATGAAGAAAGAAAAGGAATGAATTGGTGGAAGAGAAGCAATGAAAAAGGAGGGAAGAATGCAACAACAAAGAAGACAAAGAATGAAGAAGGAAGAAAAACAAGGTAAATAAGTAGTACCATGTGTTAAATAATTTGAGATGCATAGAGGATGATATCCCTAAAGAAGTTTGAAGATCCTCTTTGATAATGTTGTTTGATGACAGAAACAAAAATGATATTGGTCCTATGTTTGTATAAAGAAGTATGATGTATCTGATTAAATGATGATGTAAGCTGTGAAGATGCATGTTGTATGTACCTAAGTCAATGTTGATGTAAGCCATGAAGAGGCAAGTGTACCCCCATAATTTGTATGTTGAAGGTTTGTGGTTAGATAGAAACCACTTGATGTAATGTGTTGTTTGTGGTAAGCATAAACCACTTGTCATGACAGAGGACGGTTCGTGACCAGGAAAAAATCACATGATGTGGTGAATCGAAACCACATGAGAAATGTAATGGTTGAGGGTAATCCACCAAAACCCATGATGTATGTGTAAGACAAAGCATACCCAAGATGATGATTGATGATGATGCAGGGGGAGTAACAGGAAGAAGTATGAAGAATTGTTGATGAACCATGTACAAGAAAGAGTTTCCTATAAAATTGACCCATGTATTCCGGTGGATGGTAAATTTTTTATATGGACTTCAAAAATATGATATTTATATCGTGCAGGTACAAGATCAAGTTATGAGGATAGAAGATGAAGATAAAGAGCACAGAAGAAGGAGATGAAAAATGGACTAATTCAAAGGACCAACTAAACTGATTGAATATGATGAATTCATATTAAAATCACAAGTATTCATTAAGGGGGAGTATGAAGGAATGATTCATACTTGTGAATTGTGAACAATGTCTTAAATATATAATTACACAAATACAATGAAATATACCAAGATTAATGTCTACGTATGAATGAAAGATGAGGACAAGGAGAGATATTAGGGATGAGGATCTCATGGATTTAGTTGAGAGAATTAAGGAGATATCATGGAAATGGTTATGGATATGATGTGATCTAATTACATAATTAAGACTTAGTAGTTATGGTCACCTATGGTTATATAAAGAGACCATTTGTACAATAGAATGTACACACGAGAATGCTATGATGTAATATATATTTTCCCCTTTTGGGGTTTCTTGAGAATAGATCCTAGTGTCCCTTGCTTCAATACATGTTTTTATGTATTTGTTGCTGGCTATTAAAGCCAAAAAAGGGAAGGAAAAGTGGGGGTTGTGGAAAATGACCCTGTCCAATCTACAAGTATGATGCAGGATGGTCAATATAGGCACAAAGAACTTAACTGGCTTTATAGACTTGGGCGTTTGGGATACATGTAGACTCAAGGAGTTGGACATTTCACACTTGGGGGTTGTGATAGACAAAAAAAGTGCCTTTGTGTACAAGCATCTGTAGAGCACAATCATGGGACACATTAGTTGGGAACACATCTATGAGGCACACATCCATTGGACACACTTGTTGGGCATGTGGCATCCTAGGGAAATTTTAAGGATCCATAATTATTTTAAAGTGTAGAAACCTTGGAAAATATTAGTAAGTCTTGAAATGCCAACTATAAAATGTTTGGTGATTTTTTGTAAAAATATTTAAATTTCTAAGGATTTTATATAATTTCTAGAAAAAATTGGTGTTTGTTAAATTAAAATAATTTTATATTATATAATTTGGGTGAATCATTTTTAGAAAGAATGTAAATTGATGAATCTTTTTTTGGAAAAAAAACATGGAAAATTATCCCATGGGCAAAATTTAGCCCCTAAAATTTTCCCTACATCGCACTTTGGGTGAAACATCATTGGACATTGGACGGTTGGAGGAAAGTCATGAAAAGGTTAGAGGCATCATCAGGCACAATCAAAGTTGGAAATGTGGCCACTTCGGTCCACTTAGGCTTGAAGGGGCTTGTATAAATAGTGGACGCCTTAATAGTGCTAAGGTAGAAGGAGAAGAAGCAATTCACAAGGAGTGTAAAGGAACTCTACAGTTTGTGTTAAGTTCAAGGTTAGCATAATAGGGTGGATTTCATTGGATAAGAAAGAATAATAATAATAATAATAATAAGAAGAAGAAGAAGAAGAAGAAGAAGAAGAAGAAGAAGAAGAAGAAGAAGAAGAAGAAGAAGAAGAAGAAGAAGAAGAAGAAGAAGAAGACACGACCTATAGGAGGCATGCCCATGGTTTCTTTAGGGGTTGGATTGTGTAAGTTTGTTGGGAAATAGGAAAGAGGAAATATTGTCGTAGATTCATTGTACATCTATAATAGAGTTGTAGGAAAAATGATACAACTCCCTTATTGTATATCTACAACATTATTAATCTAAATAAATTTAAGGCACCTCCCTTGGGTGCTGCCCATATATGTGTGTTGTGGACTCTTTATGTGTTGGATGTTAGTAGTCATTTCTTTTCTTTGTGTTTGATAAGTATTGAATTATTGGATAAGTGTTAAAGTATTGTTGGGATGTTTTAAAGGCCACAATTTGACATGTTCCCATTTTTGAATGAACTTGGTTGAGTAGGAATTAGTTGCATTTGATATATTGTAGCTTAAGGAAAAGTTATGGGCATACCTTAAGTGAAGACTTGTAGTCTCATTGTATTAGGTGCAGTTTGGCAAGCCACTTCCACTGAGGCAAGACAATGCCACACGACCTCAAGTGTTGAAATGGACTTAGGAGAAACTCAAGTTTGCAAAGAAAAAATTGGGTAGATTGTAGGTTTATGATAGGTGGTATCAGAGAATTCTTCATCACATTGGAACAAACTTGAGGTAAAGCAATAGGATT
This sequence comes from Picea engelmannii, assembly GCA_009831015.1. Classification (NCBI taxonomy): domain Eukaryota; kingdom Viridiplantae; phylum Streptophyta; class Pinopsida; order Pinales; family Pinaceae; genus Picea; species Picea engelmannii. The sequence goes on along the minus strand of ML810777.1, from coordinate 68,213 downwards.
TGGGATGAGTTGACAAGAAACTACAAGAGTGGCTTGAAGACTATAAAATGAAGACTTAGTGCCTTGTTTCATTAGGCAATCAAGATAGTTTGTTCACACAAAATGGTGAGTTCTCTTGTTATTTCAAGAACGTTGCAGGATTGAGGCAACATGGTGAACCAAGTATTTGAGACTTGGGTAGGCTCTTCAGAGGTTCCTAGAGGGTTGAACCATTTTTTGGTTGTGACATGGAAAACACATAGAGTCATGGAAGACCAAGATTGAAGTTGTGGCCATGGACTTGGAGCATTGGGATTGAGAGATCTGTTAGTTGTACTAGAAACATGTGGCAAAGTTGGAGTAGACTAAAGCACAAGTTGAATCTTGGGTTCAAAAGTTGTAGAATTTGACAAAACAAGTAGAGACTTGGGAATTTCCTAAGTTGGGATCATTCAAGAGAAAGGATTTCCAATATGCCATCAACAATATAGAAATGAAGCAATCAAAATTGCCTAAGTATAGAGGTAAAAATGTTGCTTGTTTCATTTGTTACCAGAATAATTTTCTCATGGATTGTATTTTGAAGAAGAAGTTGGAAGACTTAGAATAAGTCCAAGTGCAACCAAATTTGAAGGTGAAGCGAGTAGCCTTGGGAGTATCCCAAGCACACCATACTTTAAATTTAACATTGGATGTTCTGGGTGACTTTACAACAAGTTTGGGCAAGTTTATGGTAGAGGGCCATGAATGTGGTTTGCAAGGTGAATACATGAACGATATTTGTTTTGTGAATGCAATCGTGAATGGGTTGAAGGTGGTAGCCTTGGTAGACACCCATGCAACCCATAGATTTGTGAGTGAATGGAACACTACAACACTTCATCGTAAACATGAGAGAAATATGGCCACATTTAAGGTGGAAAACTTAACAGTGAATCCAACATAAGGAGTAGTTCATTTTGTACCTTTGAAAGTTGGGTAATGGTTTGCCAATTTGGAATTGATAGAGGCTCCATTGGATGACCATACAATCGTTTCGGGATAAGAATTTCTCAATCATTCCAAAGAAGTTCACGTGCCCCATGGGAACTATTTAATGTTCTTAGATGAAACCAAGACTTATGGTGTGCCTATGATGGCTAGAAGGAAGTTGGGAAGGATGATAATAATGTTAACCATAAAGTTGATTGAGACATCCAGTGAATCCACAGATAGGCCTTGTGTCATTTAAAAACAATGAGAAGAGATGGTTTTGGGAAAATCAACCTTGGGTTCCAAAGACAGGGAATACCATACAAAGAGTGGGCTGGAAACATTAGAGACTTCAGTGGAGCTAGTCTTGAAAAAGGTTGAACCGTTGTGCACTTTGAGTAACCAGGAGAAAGACGTTGGAGGCAAGGACAAAATTGCACCAACAATGTTTTTGGAGGTCATTGGTAAAGGCACTCACCAAAAAACAACTTGTTGTGCACAAGAAGACACATTCTAGATGGATGTCTCATTTTTGATGAAAAATAGTCCAAGTGTTGGGGTTGGGCAGTGCATGGAGTCACTCATCCACTAAAACTCTTAGTTGGATGCAGAAGTGGGAGATGAATATTTCCTTGATCGAGAAACAACTGACATTGTAGAGTTTTTCATAGTAGCCATGGGATCTATGATTTCTAGTTGACAGTATATTGGTTAGAAGAATTGGGTTGTAGACCATTGGATAAGGACACACTTTTGAGATACTTGAGCATGAAGCACACGTCAAAATTTTTTGTTGATAGTAGCCTTGGAAAATACTTGCCATATCCTTTTCTCTAATGAATTGCAAAGTGGATCACTTTCTAGGAGCATACAATGGAGCCTAGAGTGCCTATGGAAAACGTGCCTTAGAAAATTATGTTTTGGAGATGACTTAACAATATGGAGGTGAAGGTGGCAATCTTAGCTTTAGTTAAAAAAAATTGTATATGGTGACTGAAGTTTGGATGGAAAATATTGTTTCGGGTATGAAGATTTGCATTCTCATGGAATAGACATGACAATTGGATTGATCACACAAACAGTTCAAGGCATGGGAGAGCTCAGTGTACAGAAGCATGACAACATTAGTAAAAGTATTGATACAGTATTAAGTTTGGATGGTGAAACACTTTGACATTTTGTTGACCTTTTTGATGAAGGTTGGATTGCAGTAGCAATAGGAATTTGTAGTAGTGTTGGAATTAGATTGCAACCATAGTAGGAGATAGCAGTAGCAACAAATAAATTCAAGAGGTATTGTTTGTAGAAGTTGGGAAAAGGCACTTTGTTCAAGGGAAGAATTGGATAGTGCATAGTTGCATATCGATTTGGAAATGACAATGTAGAGATATTGAAGAAGTCAATTGCAGATGAATGTATGGATATGAATAAAAAACTTGGAGGAAATCGGGTTCTTAAGGATGTTTCCAAGGACAAAAATGAATTTTAATGGGGGAGGATGTAAGACCCTAGCCTTGAATGGCTTCGGGCACCTTCAGTGCACGATCACATCAGTGGTCATTGACCGACATGGATGGAAATGAAGGGAGGTTGATGACTAGAAGAGTATTTTTTTGGCACCCTTGCACAATGGAAAGGAACACCGTGAACATGTTTGGATCCCTTGTTGAGACTGAGCATATTGTAGATGTTGTTAGTTCACACTAGCTGGATGCACCAAGAAAATATTGGAAGGGAAATTTTTGAGGGAAGGAAAAGTAGGTGTTATGGAAGATGACCCCATATGATCTTAGAGTATGATGCAAAAGATAGGACTTGTGGGAAGTAGACCTTTAGTTGCTTCAGGGATTGGAATGTGCAAGTTCGTTGGGCAATGGGAAGAAGGAAATATTGTCTTAGACTCATTGTGCAATTGTAATAGAGTTGTAGGGAGAGGGTTGTAACTCCCATGTTGTACATATGTAATATTCTTGATCTAAATAAATGCCACCCTTAAATGTGTGTTGTAGACTCTTTATGTGTTGGATGTTATTGGTCCTCGCTTTGTTTTTTGTTGTATAACTATTGGAATATTGATCAAGTGCTAAAGTATTGTTGGGATGTTTTAAAGGCCATGGTTAGACATGTGGCTACTATTGAATGAACTTGTTTGAGTGGATTTAATTGCATTTGATATATCATAACTTAAGGTGAAATTATGGGTAGAACTTAAGTGAAGAGGTATATTTTAGTTGTAGTAGGTGCAAGTTGGCCAAGCCATTACAGACAATGAAAAGCAATGCCACGTGGATTTAGGTGCCAAAATAGACTTGGAAGTAACTCAAGTTTGTGAAGAAAAATTTGGGCAAATTGTAGGCTGAAGACAAGGGGGATTTTATTATATACAATGAGTTTATGACAAGGATGTAGACGAATTTTGAAGAATAATAGGAGACAATGAGAATAAGATAAGGAATGGGAGAAAAACATAAGAGAGGAGGTAGAAAAAAAGGGAAAACAAGAAGAGTATAGGAGAAATAAAAAAATAAGAGAAGAAGGAACATAAATAGGAGAGGTCAATTCTAGCGAGCTACTAGGTAGAATCATAGAGTTAAGGAGAGAGGAGGCATCCCTCTCATAGAAGAGTGCTTCTCATGGATAGGAAATAAAGTAGAATAAAGATGAATAGATGATGAGATGGTTTCAATAGACCGCTCGGTAGAACTATGAGTTCCTAAACATTATTGGGTAGAACAATGTCACTATTCCAAGAAAGATTGAGCAAAGAATATGGTAACAAAGAAAGCACAAAAGAAGATAAATAAATAGAGAAGAGAGGAGAGTTGTGAAATGTTAGTTCAAGAATAAGGAACCAAGATAATTTTTTTTTCCCTATTTCTAAACCACTTGTAGGCCTTGCTAAGACTAAGATCAATGAGCACCCCTATAGAGTAGTAAAAAAAACAACAACATACACTTATCCCAAGAGTTGTTAAAAGTGGAAGATAAGCCCATTGAGGCACTCAATCATGTATATTTATGAAATACACAGTTCAATATATTGTTGATCATGTAAAATGGATATTTTTGTTGTATTATTATGGTAAAGTCCCCCCCTGTGGATAGGTGAAACCCCCCTTGGATTAAGAATCTGTATTTGACCTAAGAAATAAGGGAAACAAATGGTAACTACTTTCCTTTTAGATCTATTTCGACAAATAGGATAGAAGAGAGAAATGGATGGCACACCTTTTTACAATGGTTTTCCTCGCTGCTCCAACATTTTGACCTTGATATCCAAGCTCCTAGGCACAAGAAAATACCTACAAAAGAACAAGACGAGATCCCTTTCTTCCACACTATAATGTTGAGTAAAAATAGATCTATCCATGATGATTTTCACAACAATATACATGTAAACACTTAAACACATAAACATTAAAAGAATAGGCCAAGTTATCTATTAATGGAAAGCAATAATGAAGCACTTACAATCAAAGTTGATGTTGCAACAACTCCTCCAAGATCTTTGTTCCAACCCCTTATATCTCACACAATCATAAGTATGATGCTGTTCAATTCTCTGGCCCTTTCACTCAAGCATGACCCTCATTATATAGTGGTTTGAGGCATACAAACTTTGATATATATTGGGAAAATGGTTGAGGCTTTAGCTCACGAGGTTGGGATTTGGTGCATAGGATGGAGCAAAGAGATATGGCTCGAATCCTTGACCCCAAAAAACTCAGATCTCCCCAAATATTTCCCTTAGAAAAAGGTGGAATGGTTGCAACCTCTTCATCGCTCCCTTAACACTGAGTATAGGGATACTATCACTCCCTAAGACACTCTATGGGGGCGATAGTCTAGATTTCATCACTCCTTGTGTATGGGAAAGGGGGCGATGATCCTCAAGTATGGTCAAAATCTTAAGTAAAAGTGTAGAAGTTTAACCTTCAAATGATATCTTTCTCTTCCAACTTGTCTAGGGAACATGACAAGTACTCCCACATGGTCATAAATTTATGACACTTAATAAAGTGCATGCGACACTTAGTAAGGTGCATACGACACTTGATAAAATGCATGTGATACTTAGTAAGGTGCATACAACACTTGATAAGGAGAATACAACACTTGATAAGGTGCATACGACACTTGATAAGGTGCATACGACACTTGATAAGGTGCATACAAAACTTAGTAGAATGTGACACATAAGTGATACATAAGTGCGACACTAAGTAGAATGTGATACATAAGCACAACACTTAGTAGTGTGGGAATTTGGTGTGTAACATATATGCTTGTTTTTTTTTTTTAAATCTGTTCTTGCTTCCTATTTTTGCTATGTTCTTTGAGTGTAGATAGTAAACCCGGTGTCGTTGTTGTTTTCATTCCATATTTCACTTCATCAATTATTATAAGAGTAGAAATATTCCTAATGTAAATTGCAACTCCAACAAGAGAAGGAACATTGTGTAGATTTCACTTTTTTAAACAACTAGACAATGTTCATTGAGTAGAGTTGTAGGGAAAGCAAAGACAACAACACCAACCATCTGTTGGGTAGATGCTACTAAGAATTTGAAGGTGCCATTAGTAGGAGAAATCCACACCATAAGGAAATATTGTTTTAGAATATTTTGAATATGTTTGTGCTTTGTAAGGGCCAGTGATCCTTGACTTATTTAGGTAGAAAATAACCCATTATGGTTTTGAAGATTGAAGGTAGTTTTGAAGGTAGCTCTAGAAAATGAAGTTTTTGGCTAGAGTTGTCAAGAAAATCTCAATAACACAACAAATCCAACAAAGAATCAGTTGGGGAAAATTGTTGAAGGGGGTTTGAGTGAAGAAAAGTTAGTGAGGAGGGAGATATTTCCTGGGCCATTTCTCAAGGATGGATATGGACCTCACAGAGAAGGAGGTGATACATTTTTTTAAACAACTAGAAACCATGGACGAGGCCTTATGAGTTAAACCAAAAAAGAGAAATCCTAAGGGAAAGGCCATAACAAATCAATTCAAAGTTGAGAAGGCCCTACAAGAGGAAATGTGTTTGATTTTCAAATGAATTACAACCTTGGAGAAGGATCAGAGAGAAGATGGAAAAATGAGCAAAGTGCCAAAAACAAAATCACAATAGAGAAATAAAAAAATTATTAAGGCACTACCAATTGAATATCAACAAATTGGGGAAGCCTACCATGTAGAGAAAACATATTTTCATGTTGAATTGGAGAAAAGAACAGGGGAATGTAAAGAAATATAACACTTCCATGCTAAACCTAACAAAAGAGAGGAATAAATATTTAAGATATAAAGATCAAATGACAAAGAAAACACATACTACACATATATTTTACCCTAGAAACCCAAATGGGAAAACCAACATTCTTTGAGCATCTTGCTCTCTTGTTATCTTATTCATTTAGAATAAAAGGTTACATGCCTAACCTTGGTCCACATATAAGACACAATAGACATCATACCTTCTTTCTTTACACAAGGACAATCCTGTAGCCAATTTGGCTTACAACTACATGACCAACAACCTACTGTTAAAAAATTAGCATAAATATCCACTTAATACGAATAAAACATGCCTTATTTATAGGCTTTATAGTAGGAAAAACCCTAAAGAAATTCTCCCAAAACTGGTTACAGATCCACATAGATCATTAGCTACAATTCCCATGAATCTCAGGATTTTGTTATAGTCGACTACCAAGTTGGATTACCAGTCGACCTCCATTCAATCTTCAGTTGGTTTCCACTCGACTTTTTGTTGACCTCTTTTCGATTGACCTCTTCAACTTGCTGTTGATTACTTCGACTTCGAATTTTCTCGGTCGATCCACCTCAACCTTCGAATTTTCCCAATCGATACACCTCGACCTTCGACTTTCACTGCAAATAATATAACAACCCAACATTCTCCTATCGTCTTCTTTGCTGAAACCAGGAGTTTCCTGAACTTTTTGTTCACAAACCTAGGTCAACAATGCTCATTGCCTCTCTGCACCAAGGGAACTACACAACACTCACAAACTTGGTCAAAGAGTCTGCTATGTTTTCCAACATGTCCACTTTATCCATTATCACATTGTTTCTTTCCACCACGTCTCTAATGAAATGGTATTGTACATAAATATGCTTAGTCTTGAAATGACAAGTTGGGTTCTTTGCCAAAAATATTGCGCTTTGACTATCGTAATTCATCTTCATAGCTCTTTTCTCAAACCCGATCCTTGAACACAATTGTTACAACCACATTCCTTCTTTTCTTCCATGAGTGGCTTCCATGTACTCAACTTTTGTTGTTGACATGGCTATGATTATATGTCGCTTACTCATCCAACTGATTACTTCACCGAACATCTTGAACACATATCCACTGGTTGACCTTTGTCGATCCATATCTCCAACCCAGTCGACATCGACAAAGCCATGTAAATCTATTTCAATGTCACCTCCAGGTTTCCCTTGGTAGCACATAACATAATATTTTCTGCCACACAAATACCTGAATAGTCTCTTTACGATTGTCCAATGCTCCTTGCTTGGTGTTGACGTGTATCTTCTCAACACTCCCACTACATGAGCAATGTATGGTTGAGTGCAGACCATCACATACATTAAACTACCAATAACACTTGCATAGGGGACACCTGCCATATCCTCTATTTCTTCCTTTGTCTTTGGACACTGTTCAACAGTTAGCCTTGCTCCCACATGAATTGGCACCTTTACAAGTTTTCAATCCTGCATGTTGAAACATTTCAAAACTGTTTCAATATACTTCATCTGATTCAACCAGATATTTCTAGCTGCTTGACCTCTCTTGATCTCCATTCCCAGAATGAAGTTCACTGCATCGAGATCCTTTATGTCGAACTTGGATGATAACTGCTTCTTCACGTTCTTTATTGCATCCATGTTGTTTTTGATCAACAACATGTTGTCGACATACAATGGTACATATATGAAACACCCACCTTCCTTTTTGGATTATATGTAGTGATTAGCTTTAATTCTCACAAATCCCAAACGAAGGATGTATGTGTTGAAATTTTGGTACCACATCTTTGGTGATTGCTTTAGACCACAAATGGATCTTTTCAATTCACACACCAAATATTTCTTTCCCTTTACTACAAATCCTTCAGGCTATTTCATGTAGATTTATTCTTCCAGGTCCCAATGTAGGAAGGATGTATTTACATCCATATGTTCCATTTCAAGATAAAATTGTACAGCCAGAGACATTAGTACTCTAATGGAAGTTAATTTTGCAACAGGGAGAAAATCTCATCGAAGTCGACTCCTTCAACTTGGGAATGTCCTTTCATTACTAGTTGACATTTGAACTTCTCGACTTGACCTGCTGCATTCATCTTCTTCTTGAATACCCACTTGATGCCGACATGATTTCGTTCACTAGGTTATTTGACTAAATCCCATGTCTCATTCTTATGGAAGGATTCATTTCTTCGATCATGTCATCCTTCAAGAGTCTACCCTCCACCGAGTTGACTGCCTCCTTGACTGACTTGGGCTCCTCGTCAGTGGCAGTTAATACAAATGTGGAACGAAATTCATGAAGACTATACCTTTCAATTGGTTTTCTTACTCGTTCAGACGTCCTTACACTCAGGGTCGATTATTCCACCTCTTCATATGATTTAGTCGACTCATCTGAATCATCTTCTTCTTCATTCCTCATTTCAAACCACACCTTCTCTAGGTCATTCTCTATTTGAACCATCACTTAAAAATCATACTTCCTTCTGAATTCTCTAAAGACCACACCTCGACTGTAGACTATTTTCCTTTATGCATGATCCTAGATATTATATCCTTTCATTCCTTCTTTGTGTCTAATGAAAATGCACTTGACTACCTTCTTGTCCAGCTTGCTCCTCTTTTCCTTGGGAACATGCACGAATTTATCACAACCAAACAATTTCAGATGTGAAACTGAAGGCTTCTTACCATACCATACCTCATATGTAATCGTTTTGACTAGCATCGATGAAGGAGACATATTCACCAAATATTTTGCAACGTCGACTACCTCTACCTAGAATTCTTATGTGAGCCCAACACCATTAAGCATGCTCCCTTCCTTGCCCATCAACACTCTATTCATTCTCTGGGAAACTCCATTTTTCTATGGGGTATATGGTGTGGTATTTTGGCATTATATGCCACACTACTTGCAAAACTTCTCAAATTAGTTTCCATAAAATTCACCACCATTTTTAGTTCTCAACACCTTAATCTTCTTATATGTCTGGTTTCCAACAAGAGACTTAAACTCTTTGAATTTATCGAAAAACTTTGATTTCTTCCTTAGGAAATATATCCATGTCTTCCTAGAAAAATCATATATGAAGGAGACATAATACAGTGATCGACCAAGTGAAGGCATTGAAATAGGGACAAACACATCACTACAAACCAATTCTAGAATCCCCTTTTCTCTTTTCTCTTCAGATGGGAATCTTACCTGAATTTGTTTTCCATATATACAATGTTCACAAAAATCGACTTCTAAATTACATGCAGGAAAACCTTTGACCATACCTTTGTTATGTATAGCTCGAAGTCCTTTTTCTCCAATGTGTTCCATCCTCTCGTGCCATAGCATGGTTGGGTCAACTTGATGAAGACTTGTCAAGTTGGTCTGAATCGACTTGACCCAAGTTGAGTCAAGTTGATTTGACGTCGATTCGACTTCAGGAATAGTGATTTTGTTGCATCCAGACGAGTCATTATTCCCTAACAACTTGTATAGGGTTCCAATCCAAACTCTTTTTATTAAGACCATCGCACCTCTGACCATCTTGCAAGTATCATTTTGAAATAGAGTGTGCACTTCTGCATCACTCATCATGCTGACAAATATTTGGTTTCTTTCCAAACCTGGAATATGTAGCACACCTAGAAGGGTTCTACTCCTCCCATCCTGCAGTATCAATCAAAATCTTCCCCATCCAACAATTTTGGTTGTTGAGTCGTCCCCCAAGAACACATCTCCTCCTTCGTATCATTCATATTCACAAAACCATTCTCTATGTGGTGTCATATGATAGGATTTTCATGAGTTGATCAACCAAACAACTTGATCCGACTGTGTACTGGTCTATGTCAAGTACATATCACCTCTCTTATCTGTATTAGTCTTTCTCTCAGTTGACTACTTCTCATCGGATCTTGTACTGACTTCCATTGCCTTCGAATTGTAGTACTTTTTGTAATTCCCAACTTTACAACATTTCCAACATCTTCTCGTTGACTGAACAAGGTATTTATATCTACCCTTCGACTTATACTTTCTACTGGAGAATTTGCAACTGATCGACCTCTCACCACTAATGCATCTTTGTTCAATCCTTCCATGTTATTCCTTCTCATTTATTCTGACAATAGAGATGCAACCACATCTTCTAGCGCTAATGTGGTTGAATTAATCCTGATAGCCACGACTAAGCTATCCCAAGTGTTTGATAAAGAACATAATAGGCTAATACATTTCTCCTCAGTAATTTTAATATCCATAGAAGATAACTAGCTTACTGTGTTATTAAACACATTTAAATGACCAGTTACTGAAATGTCCTCAATTATCCTCTGAAGATATAGTTTCTTTCTAAGGAACAACTTATTTACCAGGGATTTTGACTGGTACAAGCTCCCCAACTTGTCCCACAGTTTCTTGGCCGAATCTTCACTCGAGACATTAAAAAACACCAAATCTGCAAGACAAAGACGAATCGTACTCCTTGCCATTCTCTCGATTTTCTCCCACTCTTCCCTTGACATAGCTGTCATAATGGTACCTGAACAAACTGCTTCCCATTATTCTCAATCTATAAGGAGATCTTCAATTTTAAGCTTCTAAAGCTCAAAAATATAGCCATTGAATTTTTCGATCTCTATTCTCAAGCTACTTGCCATTATTTAAGCACAAATTTAAAGATTTCTTACTTACAACTTTTACTGGACCTAGGTTTTAGCTTAAATCCGAGGTTTTTAAACCAAGCTCTGATACCACATGTACGGAAATAGAAAACTTCCACGCTAAACCTAACAGAAGAGAGGAAGAAATATTTAAGCTATAAAGATCAAATGACAAAGAAAACACATAGTACACATATATTTTACCTTGGAAACCCAAACGGGAAAACCAACATTCTTTGAGCATCTTTCTCTCTTGTTGTCTTATTCATTCAGAATAAAAGGTTACATGCCTAACCTTGGTCCACACCTAAGACACAATCAACATCATACCTTATTTATTTACACAAGGACAACCCTGTAGCCGATTTGACCTACATCTACATGACCAACAATCTACTGCTAAAAAAATAGCATAAAGATAAACTTAATATGAATAAAACACGCCTTATTTATAGGATTTACAGTAGGAAAAACCCTAAATAAAGGCTCCCAAGAATGGTTATAGATCCACATAGATCATTGGATACAAATCCCGCGATATCGAGATTTTGTTATAGTCAACTACCAAGTGGGATTACAAGTTGACTATGAGTCGACCTCGATTTGGTATTCAGTCGGTTGCCACTCGATTGCCTACCTACCTCTTGTTGGTTGACCTCTTCGACTTTGCCTGATCCATCCACCTTGACTTTCAACTTTCATTGCAAATAATATAACAACCCAACATGAATTAAAACCTTGGAGAAGGCTCAAAGAGAAGATGCAAAAATGAAGAAAGTGCCAAAAACAAAAGAACAATTGAGAAATAACAAAATTATGAAGGCACTACCAATTGAATATCAACAAATTAGGGAAGCCTTCAATGTAGAGAAATCATATTTTCATGTTGAATTGGAGAAAAGAATAGGGGAAGACCTCCCAAAAATGAAGGAGGGTGATGCAGGAGATGGCGATGGTGTTGAGACCATAATTTGGGAACTTGAAGAGGGAAAACGATTGGAGGAGGTTCCTTGGGGAACCCAAATTTTAGTTGGTAATTTGTTTGGAAATGAATGTGTAGGCAAGGAAGCTAGAAATATGTTTTGGGTTGAAATTGAGGAGAACATGTTTGGTTGGTAGTAGTAAAATATGAGGAATGTTCCTATGTTGATATCAACAAGTAAGAAAAAGTCCAAGTGGAATTGGGCCAAGCTAAGGGTGAAAATTTTAAGGTAGCAATAGTGAAGACATAATAAGTTGATCAAACCTTCTATGGATGGGAGGTGAAAGAATATCTCCAAGTTGTGGATATGAGAGAAAATGATGTGTGGGAGGTATTTGAATGCTTTCTAGAGTTGGGAGAGGATGGTGATGTTGAAGTCACAATTTGTGCATTTGAGGATGGGGATTCACTCAAGGACATGATCGTAAGGGTAGTGGATTTAGTAATACATTTCAGGTTTGAGAATGTATAGGCGTGGAAGAAGGAAGACACAACCCTATTGTTGTTGCACGTGAAGAAGAGGAAAAAGGTGAGACTCTTGTAATAATTGAAGAAATATTTGAAAGAGATGAGAACAATCAAAGTGTTGTAAGTGAGGAAGAGGTTGCAAAAGATTAAATAGAGGTCAAGGTAGCAACCATGTCAAGGGATGAAAGATAAGGAATCCATGGAAAAGTTTCCAACTTCGAAGACACATTCAAAGGAGAGACTTCATAAAGAAACCAAAAAATAGTGGTTGAAGACCTTGCAACAATCGATAATGTTGCATTAGGAGAAGATAGAGGCATACAATAGTATATAAGGTTGTATAGGAAGATAAAGTAATCGAAGAGGAACTAACCTTGAAGGCTATGAAAGCATAGGGAAAAATTGAAGATGAAGAAGGTCCATAGGGATGATGGAAATGAGAATGATGGTGCTACCATACCAGCAACACAAGTAATGGGAGAGAAGGAAACCCTAAGAGTTGAAAATGAAACAATCAACGTTGTAGTAGAAAGGAGGAGAATATATAAGTGTCCTTGTTTTATCTAATCACTCATTTATTTATGAGTGTGCATGGATAGGATACATCATTGAGGATGCACAAGATGAAAGAAAAGGTCACCATGAGGAAGTTCCAATGTTGCTAAACAACACAAGATAAGACGAAAGGAAAGATTATGGAAGCAAGTCGAATTTAAAATCAATGGAAGTAGAAAAATACCCATGTGTCAATGCATAGGTTGTTGGAGAGAATGAGGGGCATGCCATACATTGCATGCTAGATGATGATGATGATGATGATGATGTGGAGGAAATTGCAGTGACACACATGTAAGAAGATTAGAATGTAGTTGACTTGATGGAAATTTCAACATTCCACATGTGCATACCTAACATGAAAAATGAGCTTACAATTGAATCTGATCAAGGAAGAAAAGAAGCAGAGGCACTAGCAAACGATGTGCCTATGTAATTTTTCAATTCATTTGAATCCCTTAGCATTTTAACCACAAGGATTGAGTTGCAAGAGGATGGAGTGACTGAGGAAGAGGATATATGTAATACCCCAAGGCCGAGCCCCTGCTGAATTGTAATTATGTTTATACACTGGTGAGCCAAGTGTTTATAAGCTGGAAGGCTTATGTGTTTATTAGATAAGAAAGCCTAGATGCTAAGGCCTTGATTTTGTATATGAAAATACTCACATCATTAATATAATTACATCATTGCGTGTAGACCGACCATGAAGAAAGAGTTATGGGGGACTAAGCTCCACTGGGTAGGGAAAGGGATGGGGATGAGAGGCTAGGAAAAAGAGATAAGATTGAGGGCTTAACCCCGAGGGGATATTATAATGTATTTTCCTAAAATACTAATGTTTGGGAAATAAACCCTATTATCCTAAGTTCCTTTGGGGAGAGGAATGATCTCCCAATAGAGCCATGTGTCAACCTGGGTGCATGCAGTTTTATGGGGGAAAATCCATCATTGTGGGGGTTCACTCACCATTCTTTCCATGCTCCCCACTCATGCACACACTCAGACTGATCATTCATGCAACCAACCATTTCCTCCATCGTTGACCTCTGCAACCTCTAAAACCTGCAAACCCATGAACCTAACCCATTTTCATGTGAGGCACAAGATGACTGCACAGTGCCCAAGCCATATCGCACCCTAGCCATTTTGTTATTTCTACCCACGTTTTCTTTGGGCTGGTGTGGCTTGCTGTCATTACCATAACCCATACCCGATTTTTCTACCGTGGTTACCCATTTGACTTAGGAGCTAGACAGAAGAAGCAGGTTGTCAGGCCTGTGGTTTTGAAGAGGTAGGTTGTCAGGCCCGTGGATTGAAGAAGCAAGTTGTCAGGCATGTGAGAAACTCTCTCCAGGTGAGAGAGATTGTTGGGAAAGTGATTTCTCCTAGACGGAGTCCAACAATAGCTACAAAGCTATGAAAATTCCTGATCCGACCTATTGCTAAAGCCCTGGAAGGGAAGTGGAGTAGTTGATGGACTGTGGAACAATGAAGGTGTATATTCCTGGAGTGGGACATGCATGCGGGGAGTGAGATTTTGTGAGTGGTGGGCGTAAGTAGGCTCCTGGGAGGGAATCCTTCCTATTGCATTGTGAAAATTTTCGTAGTCTCAGCCTAGCCTATGATTCCCTTTACCCTGGGTGGAGTTTAGTCCCAGCTCGGGGGTGACCCACTGCTGATAGCTTGGAGCAGCGTGGTCTAAGGTTGGGAGGTTCATGGAAGGTCTCCATAGATTTGGTGACTTTCATAAAAAGATAAGTACCATCTCTATGATTATTTTTATGCTATGTGTTCTGTACATGCCATGATATTTATAATATTGCGTATGTAATATGTTGTAGAAAATTTCTGTGATTTCCACATTAATTGTGTATTATTAGAATGCATATTAGTTGTTTAAATTTATATGTATGATGTTTTGTAAAGAGCTTTTTCTGTCATATCCCATCAGGTCTATGCATGGGTATGGACAGTTTGATTATCAGAACAAAGTGAGAAGTTTTGTTTTGTATTCATTTCATGTGACATTGCCCAACATAAGGATGGGGGTGTTACAAATTGGTATGAGAGCCCATGGTTTCAACATTGAACCTGGATGGGCCACGAATGTGGAATTTGGAGTCAAAATTCCAGAAGGATTTGATGTACAGAGTGCCAGAGCTGTGCTAAGAGAGCTCCTGGGTGGTATTGGAAAGCTCAATAGGTATAATGATTTGAGAAAGTTAGAAGAGAAAGGAGACTGCAGTAACTCTGGGTTTGGAAACATAAAAATTAAATTTGAGCCGTTGGATTTGTTCGAGAAGGGACAAACCTCTCATAACCGTTGGATCTAGAGTTTTGAAAGTTCGAGGGTTGTGTGGTGTTTTAGCAGGGAGATCCTCCAAAGTCCTGAAGTCCAAAACCAATCTGTACCGCCCAATTTCCAGGGACACGTGTCTGCAGATTAACCAATGTTTAGAGTTTCGACAGTCTGAGGGTTGTGCGGTGTTTCAGAAGGAAAATCCTTTGAAGTCCCGAACTCTGGATTGAATTTGGACTGTTTGTGTTTGAGGACACGTGTCAACAGATCATCCTATTCAGAGTTTCAAAAATCTAAGGGTTGTGTGGTGTTTCAGCAGGGAAATCCTCCAAAGTCTTCGAGCCTGAAGCTCTGAAGTCCCAGAGTGATTCTCAGCCATAGATCATTTCAGATAAGGTGGGCCATTGGATTTCCCCAAGTGGTTCAGTGATTCAGTGTTCGGGGAAATCCGTTGGAGATTGTGCAGAGTAGAGTTTCATTGAAGTCCGGAAGCTACGAAAAGAAATTGTTCGACAATCAACAGTTCGATAGTTTTGAAAAAGTGTCGATGAGAAGAAATCGCCGAAGTCCCGAAGCTACAGGAAGCAATTGTTCGACAGTCGATAGTTTTGAAAATGTGCAGATGAGAAGAGATATTCCGAAGTTCTGAAATCACGAAACTCCAAGGTGACATGGACATGATAGACAGTTCGACAGTTTTGAAAAAGTGTCGATGAGAAGAAATTGTCGAAGTCCCGAAGCATCAGATATGACATGACATGATGACGTTACCTAGGGTGATGTGGACCTACCCTAAGTTTTCAATGTGTCACTAATTTTTGTACTTTTGACAGGCCCTTAGTATCGATTGGGACCTGACACATGTCACTTGACGGTGGGGCCACGTTTCACCACCTTGATTGATGACAATTGTGCTATGTGGACCCTGGGAGGTTGAGAAGTTTGGGAGTTCAGCATTCAGAAGTTTTGAGGGATGTTACAAAGAGAACTTCCGAATCTTGAAGATCCAAAGTCAAGAAGTGACAGAGGTGACAAAACCTGCTGACGTCACTTGGGATGACGTGGACATACAGGATATGTGCCACATGTCATCGTTTTCAAGCGTTTTAAGGATTGATCGATCCAATTGGAATAGGACACGTGTCACCAGTCAGATATGACCACGTTTCCACTCCCTATTATCTGCCACATAGCACCCCTCTAGTGTGTGGTTGCTGACTAGACTCTGGTGGTTCTCCAATTCAATGTTCAAGAGAAAAGTTAAGTACTAATGGGAAACCCGTCGAAGCCCAGAGTTCCATAGCTCCTATCCACTGTAGATCTTGGCTAGAAGTATGGACGATTGATTCTTGAAATCTTAGGGGGTTTTCGGTTTGGTGATCCAAAATTATTTTGTTGTGAAGTGTTAAGGTATAAAAGGCTGAAGCTAGAATCAATCCCAGTCGTTTGTCGACAAGTGAATGTCAACCATAGATCTCATTCCTTCGTGGAGTTCGCTAATTCAACAATTCGGGAGGCAATACAAGATGGAGCCTCAGAAGTCTCGAAGCCCAGAGTATTGTAGCTCTTTTTGATCATAGATCTAAACAGAGAAGGAGGATCGTCGATCTATGAGTCCTTAGGATTCCAGAAATTCGACGTTCGAGAGATTTGGGGTGTGCAAGTGTAAAGTCCGTCGAAGCCCGAAGTTTTGAAGTCATGAAATGCCAAAGTGAGGTGGCATGCCGACATTAGCTAAGGTGATGTGGACCACTGCAAGCATGCCACATGCCAATATATTTCATGCCTTTGGTATGTCTTTTGTGTCAATGAGAACCAGATAGGTGCCAACCATTGATTGGGCCACATGTACACTCCTTGTTTTTGACACGTAGCACCCCTTTGGTGTGTAAGTATTGATGAGACTCCAGAATTTCATATATTTGGAATTTGAAGGAAATGGATTGAAAAGAAGGTAGGTCTTCTGAATCTCGAAGCTTTGAAGTGCCCGAGCTCCGAATATCGAAAGAAGTATTTGTTCGGAATATTCACCACTTCGACAATCAGAGGAAAAGAGGTGAGGTGAAAGGAAAACCTCTGAATCCTGAAGTTACGAAGCCTTGGAGGCATGAAGCAAAGGATAAGCGCCTATCTATTAGCATTGGGTCACATCCTATGGTCACATGAGATGAGGGGGATGAATAAAAAGGGCTAAGTGACCGAAAATTGTTTTTGAAAACAAAGAAGGGATTAGAGAAGGAACCTGTGGGGTTTTTTAATTTTTACAAACGTAAACCTAACAAAGTAAGGAAGGCCTGTAAACCTGAAGAGAGGATCCAACATGAATCCAAAGGCCAATTCGGCACTGAGAAGGAAGAATCCATGTTCAAGGATTTCATCACTGAAAAGACAAATTGTTCAAGTATCCATAACTTCTTGCTCAAAACTCATAATTGAGCATGGAGGAAGGCATTGGAAAGGTATTGAATAGTACAAGATAACTCTTCACCCATAAATAATATATGAACAATCAATTTATCAAGAAATCAACATAAAATAAGTCTGATATATTGATGAATCGGAATGGTTCGTGTTTTCATGAATTATTGAGAACAATTAGTCTAACAAAGTTCTGTTGGCTGCACATTTTTGGAGAATTACAGTTGTCATAAAAGAACAGAGTTATCACAAAGTTTAGAGAGATGGATGATGAAAAAGAGGCTTACAGTCAAGAAGAAGTTTAAGAGGGAACAAAGGCAGAAGGGGAACAAGCCATCATTTTTCAGAAACAATCCTCAAGGACAACCATCTTTTAGAGAGCACATAATGGATGAGGTAGGTCGACAAAGGCCAAGGAAGACACCCATTCGATGTTGGGGTTGTAAAGGAGATCATAAGTATAGGGATTGTCCTCACAAAAGTGACAAAGTGAGAGTTGTCCACAATGTACAACAAGCTAAAATAGTGGAGGACATGGGCATAAGTGTTCCAAGGATCTATGTAGCCCTGGACAACAAGCAAGTAGAGTTTCAATCACATGTGATTGAAGTAGAAGGTATGATCAATAACCATGCCTTTACTATTTTAATAGAATCAGTAGCTAGTCATAGCTATATAGATCCTAAGGTAGTGTAAAGATTTCATTTTCCAAGAAGCAAGCATGGAAAATCTTGGCTAGTACAATTGGCTACATGAGACAAGAGAAAAGTTGTTGAGTTGGTTAAATCATGTCCAATGGACATGAATGGGATAAATACCAAGGTATATTTGAACATCCTGCCCTTGGGTTCATATGGTTGTCTAATTGGTATGGATTGGTTGGGTCAACACCATGTTGTCTTAGACTATCATAACAAGGCATTTACTTTCCTGAATGAGGAAGGGAACCCAAGAATAGTCCAAGAAATTCCTAGGGTAGTTAATGTCTGAGATATATCAACAATGCAGCTGAAGAAGTGCTACAGGAAGGGCTGCCAAATATTAGCAACCCATATGGAGGAAGCACCTAAGGATAAGGTTCCAAATCTAGAGGATCACACAGTCCTGAAATATTTTGAGGATGTGTTCAAGGAGATACCAGGACTACCCCTAAAGAGAGATATTGATTTCTCTATAAACTTAATGCCTAGAGCCGCTCCAATATCCAAGAATCCCTACAGGATGAGTACACCAGAGATGAAGGAGTTGCAAATGTAGCTTGAAGAGATTCTGAAGAAGGGGTATATATGCCCAAGTGTGTCACCTTGGGGTGCCCCAATTTTATTTGTGAAGAAGAAAGATGGGACATTGAGTTTGTGTATTGACTTCAGACAATTGAGCAAAGTAACTATAAAGAACAAGTATCCTTTGCCAATGATTGATGGTCTCTTTGATTAGTTAAAGGATGCAAGGATATTTTCAAAGATTGATCTCAGATATGGTTATCATTAGGTAAGAATTAGATATGAATACATCAACAAGATTGTCTTTAGAACAAGGTACAATCATTATTAGTTCACATTGGTGCCATTTGGGTTATCAAATGCACCAGCTGTTTTCATGTGCTTAATGAATGATGTTTTCCGGGAATACTTAGACAAGTTTTTCATTGTCTTTTTGGTTGACATCCTTTTATATTCCAAGTCAGAATAAGAACATGAGCATCATTTGAGGATGATATTACAAGTGTTAAGAGAGCAACAATTGTATGCCAAATTGATAAAGTGCTCATTTTATCAGAACCAAATTCACTATTTGGGGCATATCATATCCGAAGAAGGGATAACAATGGACCCTAAAAAGATTGAGGCCATTAAAGGGTGGACATCACCTAAGAATGTGACAGAAGTAAGATCCTTCATGGGTCTAGATGGATACTATAGAAGATTCATTGTAGGGTTTTCAAGGATTGCTCACCTGATTACTTCCTTTCAAAGGAAGGGGGTGAAGTTTCAATGGACAACAGAATGTGAAAAGAGATTCCAACAATTGAAGGAGTTGTTAACCAGTGCTCTAATTTTGAGGATTGCAGATTCTAATGAGGATTTCATGGTTTGCACAGATGCATGCAAAGAAGGACGTGGTGGAGTCCTTAGTCAGAATGGATTTGTGGTATGTTTTGAATCCAAAAAATTGAAAGAGCATGAAATGATCTACGCCACTCATGATTTGGAGTTGGCATCCATAGTGCATTCCTTAAATAAATGGAGACACTACCTCATGGGAAAAATATTTGAGTTGAGGACAGACCATATTGGTATGAAATATCTATTTGATCAGCCAACTCTAAATGCCAGACAAAGTAGATGGTTAGAGTTTCTTTGTGAGTATGACTTTGATATCAAGCACATCAAAGGAAAAGAGAACAAAGTGGCTGATGCACTCAACATGAGAGTGCATGAACTCCATGCTACAACCATTATCATGTATCAAACTGATCTTAAAGGAATAATTTCCGAGGCTGCAAAAGTAGATTTGTAGTACATGGAGTTGGTAACAAAATTAAAGCAAGGTAAAATGCAACATAAAGTTGAAGATTATGAATTGGGAAATGATGGAATTCTTTTGTACATGAACATAATTTATATACCCAATTCTCATGAATTGAGGAGTAGGATTTTGAAAGAGATGCATAATGTATCTTATGCGAGACACCCATGATATCAGAAAATAGTTGCAATAGTCAAGAGCCAATACTATTGGCCAGGCATGAAGAGGGAGATTCCTGAGTACATTGTTAAATGCTTGGAGTGTCAAAAATTCAAGGCTGAGCATAAACACCTAGCTGGGTTGTTGCAACCATTTCCCATTCTTGAGTGGAAGTGGGAAGTGGTGACAATGGATTTCATCACCAAATTTCCTAGAACAAACAAGCAACATGATGCTATTATGGTGGTGGTGGACAAGCTTACTAAAGCTGCCCATTTCATTCTTATGAAGGTTACTCACAAGGCAACCAATGTTGTCGATATTTATATGAGGGAAGTAGCATGCTTGCATGGCATACCCAAGACAGTTGTGTCTGACAGAGACCCAAAGTTTACCTCAAAGTTCTGGAAGGAATTATTCAAAGGCTTCAGAACAAATCTGAACTTCAACACAACTTATCATCCCGAGACTGATGGGAAAACATAAAGAGTGAACCAAGTGATAGAGGATATGCTAAGGATGTACGTGATGGACAAACCATCTAAATGGGAATATTATCTACACTTGGTAGAATTTTCCTACAAAAATGGGTACCAAGAATCACTGAAGATGAGCCCATTTGAGGCACTTTATGGAAGAAAGTGCAACACACCAATAAGATGGGACAACCCAACTGATAGAGCAATGATTGGGCCAGAGTTACTAAGGGAAATGGAAGAGCAAATGTTGAAGATAAAATAAAATTTAAAGGTTGCCCAAGACATGCAGAAAAGATATGATGACAAGGGCATAACTCACGGGGAATTTAAGGTGGGCGATCATGTTTTCTTGAAGGTGAAGGAAAACAAAAGTTCCTTGAAGTTGGGAAATTGTTCCAAGTTGGAAGCCAGATATTGTGGGCTATTTAAAATCCTAGAGAAGATTGGACCAGTAACTTACATTCTTGCATTACATGCATCTATGATTATTCATAATGTATTACATGTATCATTGCTCAAGAAATATATACCTAATGCTAATCATGTTATTGATTGGAATTTGATTTAGGTGGAGCAAGGAAGCACTTCTCAAGTGCATCTGGTATGCATTCTGGACCGAAAAATCAAACAGCTCTGAAATCGAGCCATAGGGCTTGTAAAGGTCCAATGGACCTGGTACGATCCTGAGGACGCAACTTGGGAGCATGAAGACGATATGTGGGTAGAATACCTGTGTAACATCCCCAGCCACCTAGGTCAGGCCATCCTACTCCATAAAACACTTTCATTCTCTGCTTAACATACTGTAACATACCCAACATCCAACTGAGCTATGCCACATAAAATTTTCGAACTGCATGCAATTAAAAAATATACACACAGAACTCTTGTAGAAATTTATATATAAAACGTAAATAGACAAATACATGCTGTAAATGCAAAGATTCATATTGAAATAAAAATAAACATATACATGCAACATTTACAGGAAATACCATAAATATAAATACAATTATAAACCACACATAGGATAAACCCATAACAATAAACACGTAAATAATAGTGCATCATGTAAATTTATCACACAATTGACACTTATCTTGGTAAGAATATCACCCACTGTGTGTATACCTTCCATGAACCTCCCAGCCTTAGACCACACTACTCATCACTCTCAGCAGTGGGTCACCCCCGAGCTAGGACTAAACTCCACCCGGGTAAAGGGATTCCTAATCAGGCTAATGGATCATAGACAATAGGAAAGACTTTGTCACAGGTGCCAACTCAAACTAACAGTCTACAGTCCTTCATTTCCCACATGCCTATCCCACCCTAGTAAGTGTGCCCCTTCTCTGCTCAATAGTCCTTCGACTGCCCCACTTCCTTTCCAGGCTTCAACAACAGGTCGAACAAGAAGTCTCAGAGCCCTGTAGTTGCATTTTAGCACCTTTGAAAATCAATTCCCAACAATTCTCTCACCTTGAGAGATTTCTCATGGGCCTGACAACCTGCCTCTTCAATATCCCACGAGCTTGACAACCCGCTTCTTCAGCCCAATTCCCAAGCTAACTAGGTACACAAACATGTATGGGTACGGATACAGGTTCAGGTACAATGACAGGAAGGTACAAAGGACAACTGAGTGAGTGAGTGCAATATCCTGGAATGATTGAATCGATGACTGAATGATGCATCAATGGATGAATGGTCCCAAAATGAACTAAGTCCAAACTATATGTATGCATGTCCCCAACTTGACACTTGTCATGTTGGGAGCTACTTTGGCCCACTTGCCCCCATCCTTAGAACTTAGGATAAAATAATTATCCATACTTTATACTTAAGAAATATTAATATAATATTCCTTTTTGGCTTAATATCCCTAGCTTAGCCCCTTTTCCTTAACTTTTATCCCCCCCTTTCCCTAACTAGTGGAGTTTAGTCCCCCATAATCTTTTATTGTGGTTGGTCTGCGCGCAATGATGTATTTTTTATTAATGATGAGACATATACAAAAATAGGCACACTGGCCTTTAACATCTAGGCTCTCTGGCCTAGTTCAAAACATAAGTCTCCTAGCTTATAATAATTGGCTCACCAACCTATAAAACACAACATATACACAAAGGCTCCCTGGCCTCAAAATCGTGCGCATTTAAGTTTGTTGCGCGCGGTATCCTGGAATGTGCACACTTCATCATTTTACTGTGCAGTACATGTGCGTACTATGCCATGAAAGGTGCATACAAAAATGATATCAAACAACTCACGAGCTTATGTACGTTTTCATTTTACATTTACAATTAGGTTCGGCCTAGGGGTATTACAACCTGCATCTTTATGAATATTTTGGAAATTTTGTTGATATTATGTAAGTAATAAGCACTGAGGAAAGTGCATAAATAAGGTGAGGGAATTGTAATACCCCAAGGCCGAGTCCTTGCTGAATTGTAAATATGTTTATAGGCTGGTGAGGCAAGTGTTTATAAGATGGAAGGCTTATGTGTTTATTAGGCTAGAGAGCCTAGATGCTAAGGCCAATGAGGTTGATTTTGTATATGAAAATACTCACATCATTAATATAATTACATCACTGCGTGTAGATCGACCACGAAGAAAGTGTTATGGGGGACTAAGCTCCACTGGGTAGGGAAAGGGATGGGAGTGAGAGGCTAGGAAAAAGGGATAAGGTTGAGGGCTTAACCCTAAGGGAATATTATAATGTATTTTACTAAAATAGTAAGGTTTGGGAAACAAAACTTGTTATCTTAAGTTCCTTTGGGGAGAGGAACGAACTCCAAGAGGAACGAGCTCCCAAGAGAGCCATGTGTTAACCTGGGCGCATGCAGTTTTATGGGGGGGAATCCATCGTTGTGGGGGTTCCCTTGCCATTATTTCCATGCTCCCCACTCACACACGCACTCAGACTGAGCATTCATGCAACCAACCATTTCCTCCATCGTTGACCTATGCAACTTATGAAACCTACAAACTCGTTTTCCTATGAGGAACAACATGATTGCATAGTGCCCGAGACATATCGCGCCCTAGCCATTTTTTCGTTGCTACCAACCTTTTCTATGGACTGGTGTGGCTTGTTGTCATTACCAGAACCCATACTCGATTTTGCTACTATGGTTACCCATTTGACTTAGGAGCTAGACAAAAGAAGCATGTTGTCAGGCCTGTGGTTTTGAAGAGGCGGGTTGTCAGGCCCATAGATTGAAGAAATAGGTTGTTAGGCCTATGATCAAATCTCTCCAAGTGAGAGAGATTGTTGGGGAAGTGATTTCTCCTGGAGGGATTCCAGCAGTAGCTATAGAGCTCTAAGAATTCCCGTTCTGGCTTGTTGCTGAAGCACTGGAAGGGAAGTGGAGCACCTGATAGACTGTGGAAAAATGAAGGTGTATATTCCCGGGGTGGGACATGCATGAGCGATTGAGAGTCTATGAGTAGTGGTTCCTCCCAATCCTTAATTTCCCTTATCTTTGCAAGATCCATGCATATTCATCCATGTCCAATCCAGTGGCCAAAGAATGGAATTTCAATTTGCCCGAAGACACACCTGGACTTCAAGTACAATTGTTTTTTCGTCAGTGCCTAATTTTTTTTCCAAATGCCTCTTATGGTCTTCCATGTTCTCACTAAACACTACAATGTCATCTAGGTAGATAACCACTAACATGTCCAATAATGGTCTGAACGCATAGTTCATTAAGGTGCAAAATGTAGCAGTGGCGTTGCACAACCCAAAATGCATAACAAGGAATTCAAAATTGTCATACCTTGTCACACAAGCAATATTTGATGCATCTCCTTTCACAATCCTTATTCGATAGTATCCCCCGCCTCAAGTTCATCAAGGTGCAAAAGGTAGTAGGAGCGTTGGACAACCCAAAAAGCATAACAAGGAATTCAAAACTGGCATACCCTGTCACACACACTGTCTTCGATGCATCTCCTTTCGAAATCCTTATTCAGTAGTAAATTTTGTACTTATCCAATTTGTCAAAACTATCTGCTACCAAAGATAAGGGGTATCATTTTTTTATGATCTGCTCGTTCAATGCATGATAGTCTAATTACATCCTCAATTTTAGCGTGTCCTTTTGGAAGAGGACTAGTGCACCATATAGGGACCTAAAAGGTTGGATGAAGCTAGTGTCAATGAGCTCAGTCAAATTCCATCTCAATTCTTCCAACTTGGGTCTAGAAAGTCGATAGGGTTCTCTAGCTAAAGGTTGCATCCAATCTACAAACTTTTCTGACACATTGGCAAGCGTTGGTAGAATAGGAGTCCCCACTCCACATTCATCCACTTCTCCAATAATTGCTGCAAAAATTTGAAACTCTAGGTGCCTAGACACCCTTTCCCTCCAACTTCCTTGTTGTTGTGTGCACAACACAAGTCTTTCATCCACCAAGTATCACCTATTTGTTTGCAAATGACATGAGCATTGATTGCGTTCTCTTTTGGAATTCCTAACCAAGAATGACTTCAAAGTCATCCATATACAATATTATAAAGTCTGCATGGACCTTCCATTTGTTCCACTTTATGTGAACTGCAAATGTAACTACAACTATTGCTTTAGCCTTAAAAATTCCTTCCTTGATTGAAGCACCGCACAATCCAACTCTAAGTTCAAGTTTAAGAAGTTATGTGAGGCACCAGAATCCACCAATGTTTGTATTGTCCTTCCATTGATGATAAAATCCACATATCAACGTTGATTGAGATTTTTCCCTTGGTTTCTAGCCAAGGCACCTATCTACTACAAAGGCTCCTCCATGAAGGGTTTCTCCCTTCCATCTGCTACAGAATCCTACTACGCACAACTTGTTAAAGGGAATGAACTGCAACAAGAATAAACAAGAGTTTCACCTTTGCCTAAAGTGGCTTTCCAATGGGTACCATACATCTTCAAAAGGTCTATGGGGGAATGCTTAGGACCAACTACACTTGAACCCAAGACACTCTAAAGTGTGTCCTCTATCACTGTTGTATGCATCTTAACTTGGATGAAATGCACTCTAGGCGGGACCCCAACCAAGCTCCTCCTAAACCAACTGCGACCTGCAACAAGAAATTTCTATCATCCTCTGTCTTCATTTGGTCTGCAATGATTTATGACACTATTTAGGACATGTACTAAAAGAGGGTCGCTTTAACACTTGTGTTGCTCGATGTTTCTTCAATTAGCACCCAAGCCTCACAAACAACTTCCTCACCTAGAAATGATTGCAGTTGTCTCAAAATGACCACCCTCCCAACCAGTTGTTTTCTTTCGGAACATGGTGAAGAGAATCCAACAAGGTTTTGAAACCATCTTCTTGGAGAAGTTGAGCTTTGATACCCTTAGATGCAGACCTAAGAGTCTTATCTGAATTTTTTGTTTTCATCATATTCAATCATGCAACACTGCCTTGCCTTAGTCATAGGGGCTTGACCAACCCGAGCTTACGACAACCATATTACGCCTCTTCACATGAGGCTTGTCGATAACTTCACCTTAAACTATAACATGTTGGATGCACAACTAACTCCAACACAACCAAGTGCATCCAACAATAGGCACATGTCAAACTATGGCCTTAAAACATCCCAAGAATCCTTAAACTTAACCAATATTTTAATACTTAGACAACAAAAAAAAAAAAAAAGGAACATAACATTCATCCAAAAAAAGCAACCTACAATACACAAGTATAGGAAACAACCAAGGTGTATGCCTTAACTTTATTTATATGAAGAATTCCACAATGTACGACACAGAAGCACGACCAACTGCTTGCAACTAATTTATAGACTATAATTACACATGACACAATTACCTACAAGAACTGTCAATCCAACCCCTGAAGCAACCACGCAACTCTTTCTTGTGTGAATGACCAATGCTTCTTGAATTCCTTAGCATCTTTGAGACATCCTCCTTTTTATATGAGACTTGTCTTGCACTTGCAAGCTCTTTCACTCTAAGGTGGACCAAGCACCTTTCATTAACTTTGCTTCCTTCAAATTGATGCCTTGTCCATTGATCATCCACATCCGGCAATTATGCTTAACAGGTCCGCTCGACAACTGTGCCCATTTCCCCCGATAGTGCACCCAAGTGTGCCTGACAATGAGCCAAAGTGTACATCCATTGACTAAGGGTTTCTCATCCTCTTGGGTCCGCATGTCCAAGTTGTATAAAGGAAACATGGAATGATTGACCACTTGGTCCATTGATTGAGCATGTAATGTCTGGTATTGAAACTATTTAAGGAAACCCTCTACACCTACTACCATCCACAAACAAAGGCCTGACAAACGAGATCTCAAGACATATTCAGTAGAGTCCACCCATTACAAACCCTACTTGATTGGTTACTTCTTTCTTCCTTGGTATTTATAAATGGCATGCAGAGTCCCATGTGGCATCAACATATAGATCGTCAAGACATCACATCTTCTCTATACCTACAACAAACAAATGGCTCCCACAAGGGCTTCAATGCAGCCTTTACTCATGACATGACCAACTGCTCGTCACTCATTTATAGACTACAATTACACATGGCACAATTACCTACAAGAACTGTCAATCCAACCCCTGAAGCAACCAAATAACTCTTTCTTGTGTGAATGACCAATGTTTCTTGAATGCCTTTACACCTTTGAGACATCCTCCTTTTTATATGAGAGTTGTCTTTCACTTGCAAGCTCCTTCACTCTAAGGTGGACCAAGTGCCATTCATTAACTTTGCTTACTTCGAATTGATGCCTTGTCCACTGATCATCCACATCTGATAATTATGCCTAACACGTTCACTCAAAAAAATGTGCCCATTTCCCCCGATAGTGCACCCAAGTGTGCCTGACAATGCACCCAAGTGTACATCCATTGACTAAGGGATGCTCAGCCTCCTGGGTCCTCATGTCCAAGTTGTATAAATGAAACATGGAATGATTGATCACTCTGTCCATTGATCGAGCATGGAATGTATGGCATTGCAACTTTTTAAGGCCTTACATACCATCCACCACAGAGAAAGGCCTTACATACTAGATCTCAAGCCAGATTCAATAGGGTTCACCCATTGCAAACCCTAGTTGATTGGTTACTTCTTTCTTCCTTGGTATTTATAAATGGACTATAGAGTCCCATGTGGCATCAAATTATAGATCCTTGAGACATCACATCTTCTCTAGACCTACAACAAACAAAATGGCTCCCACAAGGGCTTCAATGAGGCCTTTACTCATGACATGTGATCTAGTTGGCTATTGGTGGCCACGCACCTATTCCAACTGGCTCCTCTTGTCCATTTTTAGTTCAGAAGAATGTGATTTCAGTAGAGGTTGTCAAGTGGCTGGACCTGCCAATGAAACTGCACCTGCAGCCCTACACCATTGGTTGTCTTCACCAAGGAAGATATCTCCGTGTCAGCCAACAGTTTCATCTACCCTACAACATCAAGCCTTTCAAAGATGAGGTACTATGTGATACTGCTCCCCTTGAAGTTTGTGATGTTCTTTTAGGACAACCATATTTGTGGAAGCGTTATGATTTGTATGATTCTAGACCCTGCAATGTTATTATTACTTTGGGTAGACAATTGTACATGATACCAGAGGTAGCATCGCCTTTTGCTATTTCTTTAATCTCTATTAAGAAATGTAGTAAGGTCATTTCACAGAACCAGAAGTTCGTCTTCTTTGTGATCCATGCTCATAGTAAGAAGAAGGTCACCGCCACATCCGTGGCCTCTACACATAGCTTATATTTGCAACATAAGAAAGTGCATGAGATTGTGGAAAAATACATAGACATCTTCTACTCACCTACATGAGTACCGACACACTGCCATGTCAAGCATCCAATTGATCTGACCCCTAACGCACCTCTACATAATGGACCAGTCTATCGTCGCTTGCTAATGGAAAATGTCGAAATCAAGCATCAGATTGATCCAGGTGGATATCGGTGGCCAACCACCTTTTCTAACTAGCTCAAAACATTTTTCTAGCAATTTTGGTAATTTACTATTTTTAGCATTTTTCGGGTCCTGAAACTTCTGGAGCCGTTTTGAGGCCCTAAACAATTTTTTTTTTGGAAATCAAGGAGAAATAAGAATGTTCCTTTGATATTTCCCCCAAAATGAATCTCCTCGATGATACCTTTCCAACGGGCTATCATGCACCTAAAATGAAGATCGTATGCAAAAGTTACAACCCTAGGAAGTTGAAGTACTAACTTACCCAAACAGGGCCCACATGACTTTTGGCGCTTCATCTCCTAGGGTTAGGTTTTTGGATGTCTAGGGTTTTTGGCATTCCTATTTATTGTAAAAATTCCTTCAGAGCCTCATTGTAATCATATTCTTGTGAATGGACACAACTGTCATATCTCTTCTCAGAGATAAGCCGCCACCATTCCAACAAGCTTGTTTTCCGCTGCATTTACAGTTTAAGCTTATTTCCTTATTGAATAGAAAACCATTTTTACTGTAACTCTGTTATTTTGTTTTAAGCACCTGTTAATAATCTGTAGTCATTTCATTTTTCTCATAAAATGCAGATCATTGGTATCAGAGCAGTCTGCTTCTTGTCGTCTTAATGCATGTCCCCAACGAGGTCGGAATACAAAGAGTTGGGTCTCGAGCTTGTTTCTTGAGGAAAAAATATCTCGCATGCCCAAGTGACCTCTCATGGAAGGAGAAAAGAAAGATGCTGAGACATGATATCCTTTCAAAATGTTGCTTGAGGAAGCCCTCATGCAACAGAGGAAGGAGATGATGGATAGTTTCGCACAAATCCTTCGGTGACTACCAACATGCGATGCATCTTCTTCGATATTCCTATACTTGAAGGTTAGGTAGATGCAGATGCCGTAGACAAGTGGTTGAATCTACTAGAAGGGTATTCTTCTGTCCATAACTTTTTGAATAGAGAAAAGATTAATTTTTCGCTCCTCAAAGCCGTTCCCCATGTCAAAGATTGGTGGGAAACTTTATGTGAGCAAAAGGAAACAGAGGAACCCTCATTATTTACAGTCATGGCCACCTAAGAATCCTTCAAGGATGATATTAAGGAACAATACTACCCTGTCAAAAGTTATGACGACTTGTATACCAAAAGGAACACACTGTGGCAAGAAAGAGACTAAGCAGTGCCAGATTTCACAAATATCTTCCATACATTGTGCACCAAGATGGGTATCAAATATTCAGAGAGACATCTGGTGCTCAAGTATTGTGGTGCTCTGCATAGGTACATCGAGACCAAAATGGAATTTCTAGACATCTCATCCTTGGGCGCGGCCTACTAATATGTCGTCAAAATCGAGTAGAAGCTCAAACAAAAGACGTGGAAATTTGGGCCTGGGAACTCCTCACAACAAAATCTAGGAAAGGGTGGCCCCAACCCACAGAACAAAGGACAGAGAAAATATGGACAGCATCAAGACAACCAGTCCAATCCGCAAGCAAATAAGGACACTAGAAAGACAAATAAAGACACTAGGAAGTGGTGCGACTTCCATAAAAGCCCTTGGCATAACACTGTGGACTACCGCTCAAAGCAGTTGCTGGTGGCCGAAGTGAAATCCTCTGAATCAAATGCAGGTCCTGACTCCGAGTCAGAACCAAAAAGGGGAACACATATCATTGATGCAGAACCTAGTGCCACCATTGCTACGGCCACCAAGATCTAGCCGGGTGAACCAAACAAGCCAGAAGAAGCAGAGAACCTCTTCCATTCACAGATGTGGGTAAAAGGCACCCTGCTACACTTCATCGTTGATAGCGATAGACAGAAGAACCTCATCTTAGCAGAGGTCATCAAGCAACTGGCCCTACCGACAACACCGCACCCACAACCCTACACCATTGGATGGCTTCACCAAGGAAGTGATCTCTGTGTCAACCAATAGTGTCGATTGTCGTACGACATCAAGCCCTTCAAAGACAAGGTATTGTGTGATGTTTCTCCTCTCAAAGTTTGTGATGTTCTTTTGGGCCAACCTTATTTATGGAAATGTCATGTTGTATATGAGTCTAGGCCTCGTAATGTTATTATTACTTTGAACATGAAATTGTACAGGATACCCGAGGTAGTCCCACCGAGTGCTATTTCCTTGATCTCTGCTAAGCAATGTAGGAAGGTCATCTCTCAGATGGGGAAGTTTGTATTCTTCATGATTCACTCACAGAATGAGCGAAATATCATAGCCACATCTAGGGTATCTACGGCCAATATCTCCACATAGCAGAAGCAAGTAGATAAGGTCATGGAAGAATACTCATATATCTTCTCCTCACCTACCAGGTTACCTCTGCACTACCATGTCAAGCACCCCATCAATCTGACCCCTGGCGCACCGCTAACCAATGGGCCAGTCGATCGCCTCTCTCTATTAGAGAATGAGGAGATCAAACGATGGATCCAAGAACTGCTCCACAAGGGGCACATCCGTCCCAACTCTTCACCTTGCAGAAGCCCAATCATGTTGGTACAAAATAAAGATGGAACCTAGCGACTCTGCATTGATTACCGAGCTCTAAATAAAATCACAGTAATAAACCGGTACCCGATTCCCCGAATCGACGACCTCCTTGATCAACTCATGGGGGCCAAATACTTTAGTAAGATTGATCTGAAGTCTGGCTACCACCAGGTCCCAATAGAACAAACAAATGTCTGGAAGACTGCCTTCTAGTCAAAGGAAGGCCTTTTTGAATGGTTGGTCATGCCCTTTGGTTTGAAAAATGCTCCAGCCACTTTCATGAGGACGATGGAAAATATTCTGTGACCATTTACCAATACTTTTGTAGTGGTGTATCTGGATGAAATTTTCATTTATAACAAGACTTGGGCCGAACACTTGCAGCATATTCAACAGGTTCTACACACCCTGTGATAGCACAAGCTATACGCCAACTTGAAAAAATTCTCCTTTGGTATGGACAGGGTCCATTACCCGGGCTACATCATTGATCAACATGGCGTACATGTGGATCCAACCAAGATCCAAGTCATCCGTGACTGGCCAGCCCCCATCACACTCACTAAGCTTCAGAGATTCTTGGGCCTTGCCAATTTCTACCATAGGTTCGTGTTGGGATTCTCCCATATTGCATGGGCCCTCAGCCAAATAACTAGGGGGGGTGGTAAGGTGAAATTTGTGTGGGGCCAGTCCCAACAACAAGTGTTCGATGATTTGAAGCAATGCTTGTGCTCATCCCCAGTACATTCACTACCAGACCTGCAACAACCCTTTGAGATCGAGACAGATGCTTCAGACTATGTTGTGGGTGTCGTTCTCACTCAGCACAACCACCCCGTTGCCTATCATAGTGAGACACTATCAGATGTTGTCCATAAGTACCCTACTTATGACAAAGAAATGTACTCCATTGTGAAAGCCTGTTGCCAGTGGAGAAATTACATTCTTGTAAAGGATACAGTCATCTAAAATGATCATAAGCCACTGCAATTCATGCAGACACAAGGAAAATTGTAGAATGACCGCCATCAGAAGTGGTCCACATACTTGCAACAATTCCACCTCAACATCAAGTATAAAACATGAAGCACCAACTGTGTCATTGATTGCCTCAGCAGACCGCCAATCGTGACACTCACCATGGTGCTAGAATCTTGCGGCCATGAGACCTTTGGATGGCCCCAACTCTATGAGACAGACCTAGACTTCGCCACCACCTACCAAATGGTGGGTGCAAACACAGTTGTCGATAATTTCCATCTTCATGATGGGTTGTTGTGTTATCTGGGCCATATATGTGTTCCATCAAGCGAGTGAGTGAAGCTGATCTGGGAAGCCCACTACAGTCGGGTGGCAGGACACTTCAGTGTCGAAAAGACAGTGGCGATGCTACAAAAACATTTCTACTAGACAAAACTTTGACAAGAGGTTGGCAAGTATATCAGGTCCTTCATTTTCTGCGCTATTGCCAAACCAACCACTAAGAAACAGGGCATGTACACCCCTCTTCCTAATCCTGATAGGCCATGGGAATCCATCTCAATGGACTACATGTCGAGCCTCCCATCCACCAAGCGGGGAAATGTTTTTTTTTTTGTGGTTGTTGATCGCTTTTCTAAGATGGTGATTCTGGTTGCTTGCAAGAAGAGCATCACAACAAAGGCCACTGCCAAGCTATTCTTTGAACGAGTCTGGGTACATTTTGGAATCCCACAAACCATTGTCTCAGATCCAGACAATTTATTTCTTAACACATTTTGGTCGAGCCTCTAGTCATTGTTGGACACCAAGCTCACCAAATCCATGGTCTTCCACCCCCAGACAAATGGCCAAACTGAGGTCATAAATTGAATGATTGTGCATATCCTTCGCATGTATAATTCAAAAAACCCTCGCACATGGGATGAGAGCCTTCCCTATGTCCAACATAGCTACAAATGAGCCCTACATAGCTCAACTAGCGACAACGCCTTTCAGGTGGGGTTGGGATTCCAACCATTGGGTCCCATAGATGTTTCACTTCCCCTTGCGGTCACCTCGACCGACTCATCTCCTGCTCCAACTGAAGCTGACAAAGCCACCCAGTTCATTGAGAGGATCCAACACATCCACCAACAAGTTTGGGATAAACTACAGAAGTCCAATGACAAGTACAAGCAATGCCATGATCAACATCGGGTGCCACACAAGTTTCAGGTGGGTGATGAAGTTTGGTTGCACTTGCAGAAATAACGCCTTACATGACCCCATTGGAAGCTTTTCCCACTCTATTATGGGCCATAAACCATCACCAAGGCCTTGGGGGATAATGATTTTGAGCTCAACATTCCTCCTTTCCTTGGCCTACACCCGGTGTTCAACGTGGATCTCCTTCGCCCTTATTTCCTACCATTATTGGACACCTCAGAAGTAGCAGAATAAATGACACCAACATAGCTCAACCCTGAATGCATACAACAGGCATCCAGAGATCATATTGTGGACACACAGATCAAGGGCACTCGACAACAAAGGATCCAACTTTATTGAGTCGTCAAAGTAGGGAAACTCCTGCACCAAGGCAATTGGCTCACCCGGGGCCAAATTCAACAGAAATTTCCTCATCTGATGGGGGAAATCAACGCAATCGAGACCATTGCTTCCTAAGGAGGGCGGATTGATCCATGTGGATATTGGTGGCCGCCCACCTTTTCCAACTGGCTCAAAACAATTTTCTGGCAATTTTGGTAATTTACTATTTTTAGCAGTTTTCGGGTCCTGAAACTTCCAGAGCCATTTTGAGGCCCTAAACGACGTTTTTTTGGGAAAATGGGAAGGAATATGGAATTTGCTTCCATATTTCCCCCAAAATGAATCTTCTCGACGATACCATTCCAACGAGCTATCATGCGCCTAAAACAGAGATCATATGCAAAAGTTATGACCCTAGGAAGTTGATGTACTAACTTACCCAAACGTGGCCCACATGACTTTTGGTGCTTCATCTCCTAGGGTTAGGTTTTTGGATGTCTAGAGTTTTTGGCATTTCTGTTTATTGTAAAAAGGCCTTCATAGCCTCATTGTAATCATATTCTTGTGAATGAGCACAACTGTCACATCTCTTCTCGGAGATAAGCCACCACCATTCCAACAAGCTTGTTTTCTGCTGCATTTACAATTTAAGCTTATTTCCTTATTGAATAGAAAACCAATTTCACTGTATCTCTGTTATTTTGTGTTAAGCACCTGTTAATAATCTGTAGTCATTTCATTCTACTCATAAAATCCGGATCAAATCCAAGAGATTCTTCAAAAGGGGCACATCAGACCCAGCTCCTCCCCTTGCAGAAGCCCGATTGTACTGGTGTCGAAGAAGGACAAGACTTGGCGACTCTTCATTGATTACAAATCCTTAAAAAAAATCACAATCAGGAACCGTTACTCCATTCCCAGGATTGATGAACTTCTTGACCAAATCAAGGGGGGGAAAGTTATTCAATAAGATTGACCTAAATTCTGGCTACCACCAGGTTCCCATCGAACCAACTGATGTATGGAAGACAACCTTCAAGTCTAAAGAAGGTCTCTTCAAATGGATAGTCATGCCCTTTGGCTTAACAAATGCACCATACACTTTCATGAGGTTGATGGATGATGTATTGAGACCCTTCACCAACTCCTTTGTGGTGGTATATTTGGATGAAATCCTCATCTTCAGCAGAACGTGGGAGGAGCATATGCGGCATATTCAACAGGTTTTGAGGACTCTGCAAGAAAACAAGCTATATGCCAATCTGGAAAAATGTTCTTTTGGCATGAACATGGTCCAATACTAGGGCTACATTGTTGATGAGCATGGGGTAAATGTTGATCCAGATAAGATCCAAGTCATTCGTGACTGACCAGCCCCGACCACACTGACCGAGCTTCAGAGCTTCTTGGGACTAGCCAACTTCTACCGATGGTTCGTGTTGGAATTCTCCCATATTGGATGGGCCCTCAACCAGGTGACCAAGGGCAGTGGCATGGCCAAGTTCGTGAGGGGGAAGGAACAACAATGAGCATTCAATGATATGAAGCATCGCTTGTGCTTAGCTCCAATACTCTCCTTCCCGATCTGCAACAACCATTCGAGATTGAGGTTGATGCATCTGACTATGTTGTGGGCACACTTCTCACTCAACATGGTAAACCAATGGCATACCATAGTGAGACACTCTCATATACCGTCCGAAAATACCCCACCTATGACAAGGAAATGTATTCCATTGTACAAGCCTGTCATCAATGGAAACATTACATTTTGGGAAAGGAGAGGATCATCCACACTTATCACAAACCTCTACAGTTCATACAGACACAAGGAAAATTGTAGAACGAACGCCATCATAAGTGGTCCACCTACCTGCAGCAGTTCCATATCAACATCAAGTATAACATGGGTATCTCAAATCATGTCCCTGACTGCCTCAGCCGACCTCCTGTGACTGCACTCACCACTATGCTCAATTCCTATGGACATGAAGCATCTAAGTGGCCCCAACTTTATCAGCAAGATCCAGACTTTACCACCACCTATCAACTCTTGGGTAAAGGCATGACTGCCACCGATTTTCACATTTAGGATGGACTATTATGCCACCTGGGCCATCTCTGTTTTCCTACAAGAGAGCGTGCAAAGCTGATTTGGGAAGCCCCCTACAGTAGGATGGCATGACATTTTGGTGTGGATAAAACTGTGGTCGTTCTTTAGAAACATTTTTATTGGTCAAAACTTTGACAAGACATCAACAAGTATATCATATCTTGCACTACCTGTGCCATTTCCAAGCCAACCATCAAGAAGCAAGGCTTATACACCCCTCTTACTACTCCCGAGAAGCCTTGGGAATCCATCTCAATGGATTACAAGTCTGGCCTTCTGTCCACCAGGCAAGGAAATGACTATGTATTTGTGGCCATTGATCGATTTTCGAAGATGGCTATCCTCACATCCTACAAGAAGAATATCACAGCAACATATATTGCCAATCTCTTCCTCGAATGAGTGTGGGTCCACTTTAGGATACCACAGACCATCATATCCGATCGAGACAACACGTTCCTCATCACATTTTGGTCGAGTCTCTGGTCACTGTTGGACACCAAGCTCACAAAATCCAATGCTTTCCACCCCCAAACAAATGAACAAATAGAGGTCGTCAATCAGATGATTGTGCACATCCTACTCATGTACAACTCTAAGCATCCATGTACATGGGACAATAGTATCCCCTATTTTCAACACAGTTACAACAGGGCTCTCCATAGCTCCACCGACCATAGCCCATTTTAGTCGGGGCTGGGATTCCAACCCTTGGGACCCATTGATGTTGCACTTCCTCTTGCCACCACCCATACATATTCTTCCCATGATCAGTCTGCGATTGACAAAGCCACCAGATTCTTTGAGCGGATTGAGCACATCTGCCAACAGGTCCAGGATATTTTGCAGAAATCCAATGCTAAGTACAAGAAATGCCATGATCAACAGAGGGTACCACACCAATTTTAGGTTGGTGACAAAGTTTGGTTACATTTGCAGAAGGAGCGTCTCACAGGGCCCCATTGGAATCTCCACCCACTTCGTTATGGGCCTTACACTATCACTAAGGCCATGGGTAGAAATTCTTTTGAGCTCAACACTCCACCCTTCCTTGGCCTACACCCAATGTTCAATGTGGACCACCTTTGACCATATTTCCCCCCATTATTGGACACCTCAGAGATCGCAGAACAACTGACACCCACAAATCTCAACTCTGAATGCATGGAACAAGCATCCACTGATCAGATAGTGGACACACAAGTCAAGGGTACTCGCCAGGAGAGGATCCAACTTTAACGGGTTGTCAAGGCAAGGCAACTCCTACACCAAGGCAAGTGGCCCACCCGGGGCCAAATCCAGTAGAAGTTTCCTCACCTGATGGGGGAACTCAACGCAATGAAGACCATTGCTTCCTAAGGGGGGAGGATTGATCCAGTTGGCTATTAGTGACCACCCACCTATTCCAACTAGCTCCTCTTGTCCATTTTTAGTTCAACACGTTCTTCTGTAATTCTTTGTAATTGTGGGTTCCACACTTCTAGGGCTATCTGAAGCCCTACACATCTTCTAGGTGGATATTGGTGGCCTTTCACCTAATCCAACTGGCTTATTTTGTATGTTTTCATGTCAATACATCTTGTTGTACTTATAGGGCCATTTTGGAGGCCTAAACAATGTTTGTTTGGCTCACCACATTCAAACTATAGACGAAGTCAGAGTTTGATGGAGGAATGTGTATTTCTCTGAAATACCTTTCCAACGGGATATCATGCGCCTGAAACGAAGGTCGTATGCAAAAGTTACGACCCCGAGAAGTTGAGGTACTAACTTACCTATAGGGCCCACATGAATTTTGACGTTTCACCTCCTAAGGTTAGGTTTTTGGATGTCTAGGGTTTTTGCATTCATGAGTAATATCAAAAAGGCCTCTAGAGCCTCATTGTGATTAATTCTTCTCAGATGTATGTGTGTAGCAACCACATCTCTTCTCAAAGATAACTACCACCATTCGAGCAAGTGTTTCAGTTCTGCAGTTTTACAGTTTCAGCCTATTTCATTATTCAATAGAAGATATTGTTCACTGGATATTTGTGATATTATTCATATCTCCATGTTTATTGTATTCAATCTGTTAATCAGTTCATTCCGCTCCTAAATCCGTATCAACACCACTCTTATTCTAGATCCTATTGCCCCAACATACATCCCAGTGTTATGAGACCTCTTAGTCAAACTCGCTCCAGTGTTCCATTACTAAATTCTTTCCAATGACCCTAACGTATTTGCAGTAGTTTCAATGGAGGGTCGACATTCACAACCTGACCCACTTGGGGTCTCTCTAAACTCTTCACACCCATTGTCAGGATTTGCACTAGTGCCTCATTGTCAGGCTTTTCACTTTGCACTAGTGCGAACACTATCCACCATGCAACATCCCAATGATTAGGAGGTTGCTGCATGGTTATTGATATCTCATGCCGTAACATCCCCATACCATGCATGGTGGATTTGACCATTTTAGGTTGTCTATTCACCTTGAGTCTCCTCGTCCCCTTGTCGTCACTGATAAATTGCTGCCAGAGGATATTCAATACATGACAGAGCCAAATCTGGGAGATCCACAGCCTCCCATGAGATCAGTTAAACCACTAAATCTAGCTGGCACGCTGATCCAGTCTGTAGTGACTTCAATGATGAAATTAAATGCAACACCTACTATTTCTTCATAGTTCACAGGTGGATTCAACAAAATGTTTTTTAATCCGATGCATCGCGAGATCGACCAAAACTTCTAGGCATTTCGATATTTGGAGTGGCGTTGTCTGGAATCCAGAGCCTGCATGTATCTCTTCCAAGTAAGTTTCATTCTCTTTCAACTCAGTGTATGAAGTCTACTATTCAATATTCATCATAAGACAATTCTCTATATTTCCTGCATAAGCATAGATTTTCCTGTTGTTTAGATTTAATTTACATAAGCATAGATTTACATTTTGAAATTATGTACAACCTCTATTTCAACCTCACATTCAAATACAATTAGAACTGCAAATGCTATTTTCATAAACCACTTCAACCAGTTATATACTGTCGTATATATTCTATCAAATATCCATCTCCTTTTAGCTAGAGTTAGCAAAATAAATAGAGGTTCGTCTACAACCTTAAATTAATTTTCTCCCCTCAGGTTGTTTGCAGCGGTGCTATTTCTTTGTCCAATTTTTTTTCGAAATGTTATTGCTCGTTGGATCTGGGCCTTGTCGAATGCTTTGACATATTTTCATTATTTGACATTTAAACAACTTTAATTTATAAATATTTATCAAAATTAAATTTTGTTTCAACTTCAATAGATCATTATTTTAATTAAATTTTGTTAAATATTTAATAAAGAAGAAATTAAATAGTGAAATCCTTTGATTGCAATTTTTGTTCAATGTCTATGTTTTTGAAAATTTTGTTTTCGCAGTGTTTGAGTTGTGTTAGTTATTGGTGTTTGAAAACTTATCCTAAACTAGTGCCTAACTTATTTCTTAATTATTGATGGTCTACTTTAAGTTTTTTTTTTTTTAAGTATAAAAGTAAAATTGCTTTTTAAGATATCATGACTCTACGTTTTTGGTATGTGTGTGATAGCTTTCTCACCAAGAATCACACATTTATAACAAATTGTGAATATCATGAATACACAAAGCTCGATGAAATGACAAGAGTTAATGTTATATAATCTAGCAGGCTTGCCTATTTCTTG
Source organism: Picea engelmannii (assembly GCA_009831015.1). Classification (NCBI taxonomy): domain Eukaryota; kingdom Viridiplantae; phylum Streptophyta; class Pinopsida; order Pinales; family Pinaceae; genus Picea; species Picea engelmannii. The sequence goes on along the minus strand of ML810777.1, from coordinate 28,614 downwards.
GGTTTGAAATAATTATAACAAGTCCGCATAGCATATGCGCAATACCCGTCGAGGAGATAAATATTAAAGGTAGCAGGATTGCCTATTTCTTGGGTTTGAAATAATTATAACAAGTCCGCATAGCATATGCACAATACCCGTCGAGGAGATAAATATTAAAGGTAGCAGGCTTGCCTATTTCTTGGGTTTGAAATAATTATAACAAGTCCGCATAGCATATGCGCAATACCCGTCGAGGAGATAAATATTAAAGGTAGATAACAAAGCAATATGAAGTTTAACAAGTGTTGCAAGGCAACGATAGTCCCTGCCTTTGGTGAATTTGAAAATTCATAATAAAAATAATAATGATTTAAAACTAAATAAGATTAAATTATATAAATTGTAAAACTAAATAAAAAAAGGTAAAACTTTTTAATGTTTTTTATATTATTAATTAGATTT
>ML810777.1:1631-20603 GCA_009831015.1 Picea engelmannii | reverse complement strand
TATAATAAAATAAAATAGTTGATCCAGGTGGATATCGTTGTCCACCCACCTTTTCCAACTGGCTCAAAACAATTTTCTGGCAATTTTAGTAATTTACTATTTTTAACAGTTTTTAACTTCCATGGCCATTTTGAGGGCCTAAATGCAGGTTTTTTGGGATCGAGCTTCTCAATGATATCCAAAGGCTCTAATTGAGACCCCTAAATGAATCTCCTCGACCATACCTTTCGAACGAGTTATCATGCACCCCAAACGGAGACCATATGCCAAAGTTATGCCCCCGAGAAGTTGATACACCAAACTACCCAAAACGGGGTCCACAAAACTGTTGACTTTTCATCTTCTAGGGTTAGGGTTTTGGGTTTTCTTTATGATAAAAAGGTCTTTGGAGCCTCATTGTAAAATCATCTTCTTGCAAATGTGAGTAGCGGACACATCTCTTCTCAGAGATAAGCTGCCACCATTCTAACGAGTCTTTCACTCTGTATTTTTACAGTCTTTGTACATTTTCGTTCATTAATAGAAAATTGTGTATTACTGTATCTTTGTGTTTATGGTTTCATCTTTGATACATTTTTGTTATATTATTGCATATCCGAGATATCTCTGTACATTGATTTATTATATCTCGTCTCTCATTTCGTGCCAAAAATAATCCAGATCAGTAGTATCAGAGCAGGATGCTCTCGATCGTTTTTTTCAATGCATGTCCCCGACAAGGTCTGAATATAGAAAGTTGGCTCTCGAGATTGTCTCTCTTGAATAAAATTTCTCTCGCATGCCCAAGAAACCCTCCATGGCAGAAGAAAAGAAAAACGATAGATAAAACGATTCTTTCAATCTGTTGTTTGAGCAAGCTCTCACGTGACATAGGGACAAAATGATGGAGACTTTTTCCCACATATTTCAATGCCTGTCAATAGAAACATGTGCATATTCATCAAACAACCACTTTGGAAGCACCTCTCATTTCAAGGTACAGGTTAATTTTGATATTCCCATATTTGAAGGCCAGATAGATGCGGATGCCCTGGACAAATGGTTAAATCTATTAGAAGGTTATTTCTCTGTTCATAATTTTTCTGACAGGGAAAAGATCACCTTCGCACTCCTTAAAGATCTCCCCCATGTCAAACATTGGTGGGAAACTTACTGAGAGCAAAGTTCCACATAGGAGTCTGGAATATATGGGGTCGAGCCCACTTGGGATTTTTTTGTGGATGAGGTAAAGGAACAATATTACCCCGTTGGCAACTATGAGGACCAGTACATGAGATGGACGACACTATGGCAAGAGAGGGGCCAAGCAGTTCCAGAGTTCACCAATACCTTCCATACCTTGTGCACTAAGCTCGATATCAAAGACTTCTAATGACATTTGGTTCTGAAATACCGTGGGGCTCTACACAGATACATCCAAACTGAAATGGATTTTTTGGACATCTCATCACTCGTTGTTGCTTATCGATATGCTATTAAAATCGAGCAGAAATTTAAGCACCAGAACAAATGGGAGTTTGGTTCTGCAAATATGCAACAACCAAAGTATGATAAACATGACCCTAACAAACAGTCTCCCGAAAACCAATCCAAGCCATAGGAAAAGAAGGGTCATGGGAAGACAAAGAAGGACACGAGAAAATGGTGCGATTTCCACAAAAGCCCCTGGCACAACACCGGGGAATGTCGTTCAAAACAATCATTGGTGGTCGAGATCAAAGACAAGGAGCCGAATCCTGATTCAGAATCTGATTATGAAAATATTGGTAAAAGACAGATCATCGATGCAGATCCCACTGCTATTGTCACTACCACATAAATTCAACCAGAAGAACCAACAGATCCTGAAGAGGGGGAACACCTTTTTTATTCACAGATGTGGGTGAAGGGGACCCCGCTGCATTTTATTGTTAATAGCGGTAGCCAGAAGAACCTCATCTCAGCAGAGGTCATCAAACAGTTGGGATTGTTGATAACACCACACTCGCAACCATACAACATCGGGTGGCTTCGCCAGGGACGAGATCTCCGTGTCAGCCAACAGTGTCGATTGTCATATGACATCCAAGCCTTCAAGGATGAGGTATTATGTGATGTTTCCCCACTATATTTCTGTGATGTTCTCTTGGTCCAACCATATATGTGGAAGCGCCATGTTTTTTATGAGTCTCGACCCGGCAGTGCCATTTTTTCTCTGGGGGTCGTCTCTACAGAATACCAGAGGTAGTTTCAACTACTGTTCCACCTAAACAATGCCGCAAGGTATTATCTCATACTACAAAATTCATCTTCTTCACAATCTGTTCAAAAGGTGAATAGAATGATACTGCAACCACTACAACCTCGACCCAAGCACCTTCTATCCAATAGAAGCAGGTTGACAAGATTGCAGCAAAGTGTAAAGATTCCTTCTGCACACCTCATGTAGCTATACTAATTAAAAAGGTCCAACCCTTCCAGCCACATGTTCGTGACAACCTTCAACAAGCTAAGCAATGCAACTTCTCCAACAAGGCAAGCATCTCATCAAGATGCAGATTCAACAAGTGCTTTTCCCTCTCCCCCACGCACTCAACACAATGGAGACCATTGCTTCCTAAGGAGAGATGATTGATCCAGGTGGATATCGGTGGCCACCCACCTTTTCCAACTCGCTCAAAACAGTTTTCTGTCAATTTTGGTAATTTACTATTTTTAGCAGTTTTAACTTCCGAGGCCATTTTGAGGGCCTAAATGAAGGTTTTTTTGGGATAGAGATTCTCAATGATAGTCGAAGGCTCTAATTGAGCCCCCTAAATGAATCTCCTTGACCGTACCTTTCCAACGAGCTATCGTTCACCCCAAACGAAGATCGTATGCCAAAGTTACGCCCCCGGGAAGTTGATACACCAAACTACCCAAAACAGGGTCCACAAAATTGTTGGCTTTTCATCTTCCGGGGTTAGGGTTTTGGATTTTCTTTATGATAAAAAGGTATTTGGAGCCTCATTGTAAAATAATCTTCTTGCAAATGAAAGTAGCTGACACATATCTTCTCAGAGATAAGTTGCCACCATTCTAGCGAGTCTTTCACTCTGTATTTTTGTAGTCTTTGTACATTTTTGCTCATTAATAGAAAATTGTGTATGACTGTATCTCTGTGTTTATGGTTGCATATCTGATACATTTCTGTTATATTATTGGATATCCAAGATATCTCTGTACATTGATTTATTATATATCCGCTCTCATTTCATGCCGAAAATAATCTGGATCAATAGCAAACTCATTTCTATAGTCACTTGGCAGGGACTAATAAGGATTTTATCAATTTTATTAATAACTTAAGTTTTAACTTACAATTTTTCCATCTTTTTAATATTTTGTATTATAACTAATTCCTAATTATAATGACCAGATTCCACCAAGAGAGACTATTTTTGCAGTAAAAATTCATCTTCCTTAGATTTATGAATGATTCAAAACCTTTTAAATTTTACTTAAGGGAAAAAATCGTTTAACTATTTTTCAATAAATTATGATATTAAGCTTTGTATCTTTGAAAATCTACTCATATTAGTGGATACACTCACTCTTAATTGCACTACACACATATATGGATGAAAGGAATGGCGAAGGAGAATGTTCTTCCTTCTTTGTCCTTTCTCGTTACACTTTGGCTCCATCTCTTGTTACAAAGATATGCATGCCACCTCTTAGGAGAAGACCAAGATGTAGGGTCAATTTGAGGTTTATTTCTTTTTTTCCACGCCCTTGGAAAGCATATCCTACAACTAGTGTGGTCCAAGTCATAGGATTTCTTTCAAATTTGTCAAACAATTGGTGACCATCATCTGGAATTTGTATTTTTGTAAACGTATTCAATTGATTCATAATCTTTGTCTATATTTTTTCCTTATTATAACCAATTTGTTAGGGGGCCATTTATGAGATGATGTGATGATTGCTTGTAACTCGGAATCCTGGTGTGAACATGGACATAGTTATGAGGCATAGAGGAAACATCACAATAGATGTTTCATGTAGCAATGCCTTTATTATCACGCATAAGTGTAGATCTCATTTCTAGAATATATAGGCATATGAAATCGTTGCTTATTTTTAAAAGGTGTTTTTATAGTCATTCTAACATCATCGTTTTTTACATATTCATTTATATGGAAAATAGATACAAACATCAACCCACAAGCATATGAATACACACATTAAATGCGTCATGGTTATAGTGATAGCAATGAAGAGGAGTAGTGTTTTCAATTGTAATATTGTGCGTGCGCGTGCGCGTGCACACACACATGTATGTATGCATGTATATGCTTATATCTTGAATATTCACGGGTATGGTTGATTAAGCACATTTATATAACTAACATTAGATACTACAAAAGGTAAAAAACATTGTTATTTATTATTTTATAAAATGTTATGTACACGAGTCAAAGAGATCTCATTACTCTCATCATTGTCCTGAATTTTACCGTATCATGTTATGCAATTTAGATTATAAAACACTGGATCACATAAAATGGATTATAATGCAACATTGAGGATTAGAGAACAATGACAATTCTTTATAAAAAATCAATGTTGTATGTTTTGATCTCTAAAAACTTCAAATTTTTGTAGGTATTCTATAGATGGGAAAGTGGGAAGACATTATGGAGTTGGACACTGAAGACCCTGAAGATATGATAGAATTATTAGCTAAAGATCTAACATGGACATAAATTGGAGGGAATCAAGTTGCTATTATTCCATATAGTCAACTTGAAGATTTTATAAATGGAGAGCAATCAGATGAAGATGCTCCCACTCAATTTGTTCTTAATACAAAGCGATCTAAAGAAGTGGAGGGGATTGCATGTACTTGTATTAACACATATCTGGAATATGTTATGTGAGTCTTTATTTGCTTAATATAATTTTAAATTTCTAATTCAAGTTCATTATGCAAAATGAGTGTGGACATGTTTCCTAATTTGTTATCATTTGTTATAATATAAAGACAATTATAAACCACACATAGGATAAACCCATAACAATAAACACGTAAATAACAATGCAACATGTAAATCTATCACACAATTGACTCTTATCTTGGTAAGAATATCACCAACTGCATGCAGACCTTCCATGAACCTCCCAGCCTTAGACCACACTGCTCATCACTCTCAACAATGGGTCAGCCTCGAGCTGGGACTAAACTCCACCCGGGTAAAGGGATTTCTGACCAGGCTAATGGATCATAGACAACAGAAAAGACTTTGTCACAGGTGCCAACTCAAACTAACATCCTACAGTCCCTCATTCTCCACATGCATGTCCCACCCTAGGAAGTGTGACCCTTCTCTCCTCAACAGTCCTTCAACTGCCCCACTTCCTTTTCGGGCTTCAAAAACAGGCCGGACATGAAGTCTCAGAGCCATGTAGTTTCATTTTAGCACCTTCAGAAATCACTTCCCAGCAATTCTCTCACCTTGAGAGATTTCTCACAGGCTTGGCAACCTGCCTCTTCAATATCCCACAAGCCCGACAACCCGCTTCTTTAGTCCAACTCCCAAGCTAACCAGGTACATAGACATGTATGGGTATGAATATAGGTTCAAGTACAGTGACAGGAAGGTACAGAGGAAAACTGAGTGAGTGAGTGCAAGATCCTGGAATAATTGAATCGATGACTGAATGATGCATCAATGGATGAATGGTCCGAAAATGAACTAAGTCCAAACTATATATATGCATGTCCCCAACTTGACACTTGTCATGTTGGGAGTTACTTTGGCCCACTTGTCCCCATCCTTAGAACTTAGGATGAAATAATTATCCATTCTTTATACTTGAGAAATATTAATATAATATTCCTTTTTGGCTTAAGCTCCCTAGATTAGCCCATTTTCCTTAAATTTTAGCCCCCCCTTTCCCTAACTAGTGGATTTTAGTCCCCCATACTCTTTTATCTTGGTCGGTCTACACACATCGATGTATTTTTTTATTAATGATGAGATATATACAAAAATAGGCGTATTGAACTTTAACGTCTAGGCTCTCTGGCCTAATTCAAAACATAAGCCTCCTAGCTTATAATAACTGGCTCACCAGCCTATAAAAAACAACATATACACAAAAGCTCCATGATCTCAAAATCGTGCGCACTTAAGTTTGTTGCGCGCGGTATCTTGGAATGTGCACACTTCATCATTTTATTGTGCAGTACATGCACACACTATGTCATGAAAGGTGCATACAAAAATTATATCAAACAACTCACCAACTTAAGTACATTTGCATTTTACATTTACAATTGGGTCTGGCCTAGTGGTATTACAACCCACATCTTTTTGAATATTTTGGAAATCTTGTTGATATTATGTAAGTAAGAAGCACTGAGGAAAGTGCATAAATAAGGGGAGGGGATTGTAATACCCCAAGGCTGAGCCCCTACTGAATTGTAAATATGTTTATAGGTTGGTGAGCCAAGTGTTTATAAGATGGAAGGATTATGTGTTTATCAGGCCAAAGAGCCCAGATGCTAAGGCCATTGAGCCTGATTTTGTATATGAAAATACTCACATCATTAATATAATTACATCATTGCGTGTAGACCGACCATGAAGAAAGAGTTATGGGGGACTAAGCTCCACTGGGTAGGGAAAGGGATGGGGCTGAGAAGCTAGGAAAAAGGGCTAAGCTTGAGGGCTTAACCCCAAGGGAATATTATAATGTATTTTACTAAAATAATAAGGTTTGGGAAATAAACCATGTTATCCTAAGTTCCTTTGGGGAGAGGAACGAAGTCCAAGTGGAACGAGCTTCCAAGAGAGCCATGTGTCAACCTGGGCGCATGCAGTTTTATGGGGGAAAATCTGTCATTATGGGGGCTCACACACCATTCTTTCCATGCACACACTCAGACTGAGAATTCACGCAACCAACCATTTTCTCCATTGTTGACCTCTACAATCCATGAAACCTACAAACCTGTTTGCCTATGAGGCACAACATGACTGCGCAGTTCCTAAGCCATATCCCGCCCTAGCCATTTTGTTGTTGCTACCCACATTTTTTATGGATTGGTGTGGCTTGCTGTCATTACCAGAACCCATACCCAATTTTTCTACTATGGTTACCTGTTTGACTTAGGAGCTAGACAAAAGAGCAGGTTGTCAGGCCTATGGTTTTGAAGAGGAGGGTTGTGAGGCCCATGGATTGAAGAAGCAGGTTGTCATGCCTATGAGAAACTCTCTCCAGGTGAGATAGATTGTTGGGGAAGTGATTTCTCCTTGAGGGAGTCTAGCAACAGCTACAGAGCTCTAAGAATTCCCAATCTGGCCTGTTGCTGAAGCAATGGAAGGGAAGTGGAGCAACCAATAGACTGTGGAACAATGAAGGTGTATATTCCGGGAGTGGGACAGGCATGTGGGGAATGAGAGTCTTTGAGAGGTGGACATAAGTAGGCTCTTGGGATGGAATCCTTCCTTTTTCATTATACAACTTTCCATAGACTTAGCCTAGCCTAGGATGTTATAAAAACAGGATCGCAGAGAAATAAAATAAAACAAATGCAGAAATAAAATAGAGAAGATACATAATATAATAGAGACACATATATATTGGTTCACCTAATGTGGGCTACATCCACCAAAGAAATTTCTAGGTCCTTCCTTTATTATTATCCAACAAATGAAGGGATACAACCTACAACACACCAGCTGTAACTTCCTCTTCTTTCACTCACAGTCTCCTCTCTCAGAATACAATATTCACAATGATACATAGCCACAATACATTTCCCTCATAAAAGAGGGTTTCCTTCTAGGGAAAAAAACCCTAACATAAATTCTACAGTTAGATCTGCGACCTTATAATGAACAGTCTAGATTTACTAGGAAATTACAATATACATTTACAAGACAATTTTTCCTTCCGGGGCTTCTCCCCCGAACCCCCATCAGGGAACTCTGTCCCCCAGACCCCGCAGAGGGGGTGACCCCCCTCTGCACTTCCCCGCGTGGATGAGTGTACATTCTTCCGGGGTGTAACGTCTTCATGGGGTATAAACACGGCTGAAAACAAAGACCTCTGAATCAGGAATATAATTAGGCTCCACAACCAACAATCTCCCACTTGGAGACTGATCTCAACAACTCCACTGCTGTTGTATATGTTGGACTATGATCCTTCTTGGACCTAGAAAATTTCTCATCTTCATCTTCATTCTTGAAGACCAACTAAAACTGAGCAAGAACTTAGTTTCTCCCTAGTTACTCCCTTTGTTAACATGTTTGCAGGATTCTCGCTAGTGTGTATCTTTTCCAACTTCAAATGTCCATCTTCCAACACAGATCGTATGAAATGGTACCTGAGATGTATATTCTTAGTCTTCGAATGGAAGGTTGAGTTCTTTGCAAGATGAATGGCACTTTCACTATCACATTACAACCTATTATTCTCCTTATTCTTTTCCAATTCCTCCATAAACCTCTGTAGCCAAATCATTTCTTTACTAGCCTCTGTAGCAACAACATACTCTACCTCAGTTGTTGAAAGTGAAATAACCTTTTTCAGTTTTGAAATACAACTTACTGTTGTTCCACCTATAGTAAAAACATACCCTGTGGTGCTCCTCCTACTATCTTTATCACCTGCCATATCTGAATCAACATATCTCTGTAGAACAATGTATGAACCTCCAAAACATAATGCATGAGTAGCAATACCTCTCAAATACTTGAGAATCCACTTTACTACCTCCCAATGTTCTTTACCTGGATTGTTCATATACCTTCTCACAACTCCCACTGCATGTGTAATATTTGGTCTTGTGCAAACCATCACATACATCAAACTGCTAACTGCTGATGAATAAGGGACCCTGGACATGTATTATATCTCCTCCTATGTCTTGGGACACATTTCATTAGTTAATTTGAAATGGTTGGCCAAAGGTGTACTAATTGGTTTTTCATTTTGCATTCTAAACCTCTCCAATGCCTTCTCTATGTCCTCACCCTGAGACAATGCCAATTTGTGATTTTTCCTGTCTCTTGTTGTTCTCATACCAAGGATTTTCTTTGCAGACCCCAAACCCTTCATCGCAAAAGAATTAACTAATTTATTCTTGAGCACATTTAAATCTTGCATATTAGACCCTGCAACAAGCATGTCATCTACATACAATACCGAGATAATATAGCTTCCATTTTCTATCCTTTTAAAATAAACACAATGATCTGAATGACATCTACTATAACTTTTTTCTATCATAAACCTATCAAACTTCAAATACCACTTCCTTGGAGCTTTCTTTAGGCCATACAAGCTCTTCTTTAACATGCATACCAAATTCTCCTTTCCTTTTACCTCATACCCCTGTGGTTGTTGCATATAAATCTCTTCCTCCAAATCCCCATGGAGAAAATATGTTTTTACATATAACTGTTCAAGATGCAAATCTTCTACTACCACAAGACTTAAAATGGTCCTAATTGAATTCATTTTAACAACAAGAGAAAATATTTCATCAAAATATGTACCTTTCTTTTGTGCAAACCCCTTTACAACAAGTCTAGCCCTGTACCTCTTTTGCCTCCATCTTCTTCCTTCAACTTGTAAATCCATTTATTCTATAATGTTCTTTTTTCTGCAAGAAACTGAACCAAATTCCAAGTCTGGTTATTTACTAGGGAATCCATTTCCTCTTCCATTCCTTTCTTCCACTTCTTTTTGGTGTCTACCTGCATTTCCTCTTCATAACATTCTGGTTCACTAGAATCAGACAACAATAAATAATACAATTAAGGAGAGTATCATTCAGAGGGTCTACTTAACCTGGTAGATCTTCTAACAACACTTGCAGGAATTTGAGGTACCTATTGTTCCTGTTGTTGTACATTTTGATTTTCTGGTTCCTTTGGAATTTCTTTTTCATTGATCTCATCAAGCACTGTGTATTCTGGTTTTTCTTTTTCGTGTTTCTTTCCCCGCAACTGATATTTGTACATGCCCTTCTCATTGAATATGACATATCTATTATTTTTTTATTTTCATAATCCCATAAGCGATAACCAAAATCATTAACACTCTATCCAATAAAGGTACACTACTTGGATTTTACCTCAAGCTTTGTTCTATTTTCTTTATCAATATGGACAAATGATTAACAACCGAAAGTCTTCAAAAAAGAATAGTTTACCTTTTTACCTGTCCATGCCTCCTCTAGAATTATACCATCCAAAGAGCTTGAAGGTCCTCTGTTTATTAAGTAAACAACAATATCTACAACATCTTCCCATAACTGTAAGGGAAAACCAACATGCAATCTCATATTCCTTGCACGCTCCATGATTTTCATGTTCATCCTTTCTGACACACCATTTTCTTGTGGTGTTCCTGGAACTGTCTTCTCTCTACGAATCCCATGGTATGAACAATAATCATCAAACTCCTTACAACAATATTCACCTCCATTTTCTGATCTGATACACTTCAACCTTTTTCCTGTCTCATTCTCAACCAAAGCTTTCCATTTCTTAAAAGTATCAAAAACATCATATTTTTGTTGAATGCAAGAAACCCAAGTTTTTCTAGTTGCATCATCAATAAAAGTAACATAATAACGAGAGCCACCAAGAGATGATACCTAAGCTGGACCCATACATCTGTATGCACCAACTCTAACCTTTCACTCTTGTTTTCTTTCTAACTCTGATAAATCTGACTCTCTTATGTTTTCCATAAACACAATGCTCACAGAAATCCAAATCAATTTGTTTAAGATCTGGAAACAAATTTATTTTGTGAAGTATCTGCATCCCCTTCTCACTCATGTGTCCAATCCTATGATGCCACAGTGTTGTATCCACTCCTGTAGAAGCTAAAAAGATAGAAGAGTCAGTATTACCAGTACATAAATACAATGTACCTACCTTCTCTCCTTTTGTTATCACCAATGATCCTTTGGTGACCTTCCACACCTTATCTGTAAATATGGATATACAACCTTCACTTGCCAATTTCCCTATTGAAATTATATTTTCCCTTAGATATGGAACATGTCTTACCTCTTTCAACAACCATTGGTTTCCATTGCTTTGCTTTATTTTTACCTTTCCCATTCCAACAATTTTGCATGGTGCATCATCACCCAAATGAACCTGTCCAAAATCACCTTGAACATAATCTAGAAAATGTTTCCTATGGGGTGTGGCATGAAATGAAGCCCTTGAATCTCCTACCCAAGACTCAGAAATATTATCTACAGAAAGAATCAAAGCATCTTGTAACACATCACCTGTTACATTTGCTTCTTGATTTTTCTCTTGTTGTCCATCTCTTTATTTCTTTGGATCTATGCAGTCTTTCTTCAGATGTCCTTTCTTCCCACAATTCCAACAATCTATCTTTCCAAATCTGGATTTGGATCTTCCCTTCCTAGAATTTCCGCGGTTCCCTGAGCCCTTTCCTCTATACTTTTGTCTTCCCCTGTTCTCCATGTTTAACGCATTATCTGATGTCTCACTTGTGCTTTTCCGTCGCATTTCCTCACTAAGGATAGCACCAAAAACATCATCAAATTTTAATGTATTTGAACTAGAGACAAAGTTACTTACATCCATGACCAAGCCGTTCCAGCTTTCTGGCAATAAGCACAATATTAGAAGATCCTCGACCTCATCATCAAAGTCCACTTTTACATAACTTAGTTGATTAGTAACCATATTAAATTCATTTAAATGATCTGCAACATACCCACCTTATGACATATTCATATTAAATAATATCTTCATTAGAAATACCTTATTGGATGCCGAGGGTTTTTCATATAGTTTATCCAATGCGTCCATCAACTCCTTCGTTGTCTTTTCTTTCGAAATATTGAAAGCCATCAATGCTGCCAGGCTCAGCCATATCGTTCCTAGTGCCTTTTTGTCAAGAACCTCCCATTCTTCATCCTTCATGGCCGTCGACTTCTTTGCTATTCCACCCAATGGTAAGAATATATCCTTCTGATATAAATAATCTTCCATCTACATCTTCCATAACTGGTGGTTTTGGCCATTAAATTTCTCGACCCTAAACTTTCCATCTTCCGGCATTGCTCCCACTCGAACTAGGAACCCTCTTTTCCGGCGAGTTACCTTTCGCTTTGATGCCATTTGTTAGAAAAACAAGATCACAGAGCAATAAAATAGAACTAATGTGGAAACAAAACACATAAGATACACAATACAATAGAGACATAGATATATGTGGTTCACCCAGTGTGGGTTACGTCCACCAGATAAATTGTCAGATCCTTCCTTTATTATTATCCAGCAAATGAAGGGATACAACCTACAACACACCCACTCTAACTTCATCTTATTTATCTCATAGTATCCTCTCTCATAATACAATATTCACAATGATACATAGCCGCAACACATTTCCCTCCTAAAAGACGGTTGCCTTCTAGGGCAAAAAACTCTAACATAAATTCTATCGTTAGATTTGCGGCCTTATAATGAGCGGTCTAGATTTACTAAGAAATTACAATATACATTTACAAGGAAATTTTTCCTTTGGGGGCTTCGCCCCCGAATCCCCATCGGGAAACATTGTCCCCCAGACCCTACAGAGGGGGTAACCCCCCTTTGCACTCCCCTGCGTGGAGGAGCGTACATTCTTCCGGGGCATAAAATCTTTATGGGGTATAAACGCGACTAAAAACAAAGGCTTATGAATCAAGAATATAATCAGGCTCCACAACCAACATTGGATTCCCTTTACCCTGGGTGGAGTTTAGTCCCATCTCAAGGGCGAGCCAATGTTGATAGATTGGAACAACATAGTCTAAGGCTGGGAGGTTTGTGGAAGGTCTGCACACAGTTGGTGACTTTCATAAAAAGATAAGTACCATCTCTATGACTATTTTTATGTTGTGTGTTCTGTACATGCCATGATATTTATAATATTTCTTGTGTAAGTTGTTGTAGTAGGTTTTTGTGATTTCCGCATTAATTGTGTATTATTAGAATGCATATTAGTTGTTTAATTTTATATGTCTGATGTTCCGCAAAGATCTCTGTCTTCCATAGCCCAACAGGTCTATTCCTGGGTATGAACAGTTTGATTATCAGAACAAAGTGAGAAGTTTTGTTTTGTATTCATTTCATGTGACATTTCCCAGCATAAGGATGGGGGTGTTACAATATAAGACAATGAGAAGAAGTATGCATGCCTTGGAGCATCGAGTAAGAAGGAATCCATCGATATATGTGAAGTGGAACAAGATCAATGATGGGATTTATACCAATAGCGGAGATGAAGAGAACAACAAGAAGGAACGTATTGTGTCCAGTAAACATCTAGAGGAAATTGTGCTTGTTGTGTTAGTGGTAAAATAAGAAGTGGGCATTGCAGTTTCAAGTGTGAGTGGAAATATAAGAGGTACAAGGATTATGTGGAATTGGAAATGGAGCCATAACACTCCATGAGAAATATTATTACATTGAATGAAGGAACAATGATCCAAGGAAAAATATCTAGGCAAAGTGCAGAACCATGAGTGGTTCAATATGTGGAGTTGAAGGAAGAAGTGAAAAAGGCACAAATTTGTCTATGTGTTGGTTGAAATGACATGAAAATTGAGGGAAGCAAAAAAAGAGGAGTGTAGAAATAGAGTTGGAATGACTCACTCCGCCTTCACATGATTATTATACCAATCTTATGAGAAGGAGATCACTTGTCTTTTTAATTGAAGAGTTTGATGTGGGGGCATCAAATTAGTGCCCTCTTATTTAATTTCATCACATGAAATAATGACGAAAGGAGGTATAAGATTCCATGGAAGTTGGAGACATATGATCCTCATTCCCTCATCCGATGATGCCAATTAATTTGTACATATTTTAAAATGTGGTGGAAGGAGGAACTTATCATCAATTAAGTTTTAGATACTCAATCGCATTCGATTTGATGATTGGATTTTATCCATGCACATTTGGAAACCATTGGGTCTACCGCTCCTTGATTTATGAGAGGTCCTCTCAGTTATTGGATCCTCCAAATTCTAATTTGACAATGCACACATTATCCTAGATTTTTCAATGCACTAAATGTTTGATGGGACACCGAGGTTTTCCCATGTGATGATGGCTAGACCAAATATTTATGGATTTAATTTTGTTTAGATGGTTGGTATGATAAGATGCGCTTGTCATTATTTTAAAGGATAATAATTAAGTTTATTTAAAAGGGTTGTTGAATTTTAATAGAAAGAGGAGGGGGATATTAATATATGGAGGGAGTTTTGGAGAAAAGGGTAGACAAATATCTCTCTTGAAGAGACGATGTGAATAATAGAAGTAATGGGAGAAATATAGAGGATGGGAGGAAGAACAGAGAATAAAATAAGAAGAGTATAGGAGAAATAAAGAAAGAAGAGAAGAAGGGATAACGTAGAGGAGAGGGAAATTCTAGTGGGCCACTGGGTAAAATTGTAGAGTCAAGGAGAGAGGAGGCATCCATATAATAGAAGATAGTTCCTCGTCAAGAGGAAATAGAAGAGAACAAAGAAGAATAAAGAATAAGAGGAGGAGGATATGGTTCCAACATGCAACTAGGTAGAAATGTCATTGATAGAGACTATTGGGTAGAACAATGTGGCTCTTCCAACAAAGAATGAGAAGAGAATAGGGAAACAAGGAAGGTACAAAAGAAGATAAATAAATAGAGAAGATGGGAAGAACTAGATAAGGGAGGAGAGTTGCGTAGAATCAATTCAAGCATATAAAGGAACCAATGTAAATAAATTGAGTTCTCTTTTGTTTGTCCCTATTTCTAAGCCACTTGTAGGCTTCGCTGAGACTAAGACCACAAGTCACCCCTGTTTAGTATCGAGAAAAAAATAAATTATCCCAAGAGTTGTTAACAGTGGAAGAAAATCTCATTGAGGCACTCAAACACAAAAAATTATGAAATAAGGATTTTAATATATATTATCGATAGTGTGAAATGGATCTTTCTGTCATATGCTTGTTTTTGTTTTAAAAATATGTGTTTGCTTCCTATTTTTGTTGTGTCCTTTGAGTGTAGAGAGGCATGTGAATGTGGTTGTTGTTTGCACATCTTAGGTGCATCAATTTTAAAATCCAAACATTATAATTTCTTAGTGCTTTAATTTATAGTGATAAAGACAAGGATCACCGATAAACCTATAAACCTAGTAGCATTTGGGGTTGAGTTCAAGTAGGTTTAATTTTTTCTAATGTGTAAATAATGAAAGTATGAATTAATAATGAAATCATTTTTTCATGTGTAGGATTAATTACGTATGTGTGTCTCATTGGTTTATGTGTAGTGCCCTCTTTTTATTTGAGTTTATTTGACTAATATGTGCATTATTTGAGGGCATTTTGGTTACAAGAATGACCATGTTGGTTGATATATGTGCGTATGGATGATTTGACCTAGAATTTTGATTTGATTTGGTTTGATTATTGCTTGATGTATACATATATTTTTTATGGTTTATGTTTTGATATCTTTGTGATGGTATGAGATAGATAGATTCTTCTATATGATGTGATGACTTATTGTGGCCTATGAGTAGGTTGAAGTGTATCTTGATATTGATGTCTGTGTGAAATCTTAGTGATAAGTGATGCCATGGAATATTGAAAATCAATACATGATGAAATCTATTATGTTGTGTGATGTTATTGATGGTTTGTAAAGTGCGACAGGAAGAACCACATGTGCACATGGACTTCAAATTGAGTTAAGATATGTGGACCCAGGAAAGGGTTGGAATATGGATGATTGACATATAGATGGAATTGCTTATTGTTTATTCATGATTATTAGACAATGTTATTTGATGTCTTTATCTCTATATTTGTGCAGAGATAGGGAAACATTTTCCAAATAAGCTTACAAATGGGCAAAGGGTTGTATGGAGAGAAGTAATATGAGTACCATTGAGAGAGGAGGTATAGGTTTCCTGTTCTTTCCTAATGACACTCCATTTAGTGTAACAGGTTGAAAAACCTATGCTCTATGTTTTTTTCTAAAGGTTTCATGTTGCCATGAGGGTAGGCCATGAATTTGTTCACTCACGAGAATTTAGCAAGGGGCATGCAATAAGGTGTCAATTCTTATTCCTTAGTGACCATTAGTCTGTCACTAGTGGTGAATGAGTTGGGTTAGTTAAGTTCCAACCATGACACCATCCCCTACAATTGGAAAGTGATACTTTAAGGCATGTGTGAACATGACAACCTTAGTACATACCAATAGGAAATACTTGAAGGGCCTATAGGGGCATTCCACCATTGGTATTGTTTTATGTAATTTGTATATATGTATAATTTGGGAGAAAAGTATCCTTTGGCATATGCATTTTATTTTAGCATGGGAAGTCGAATGAACTTTCATGAGTGGTGTGATTGATCATATAGAATTATGCAAATTGTTTTGAAAAGAGAAATAGAACTTACTTTTATAATTGGAGATGGAAATGCATTTAGAAAATGTCGAGTTAAATAGAAATAAAGTAATTTGATTTAAATAGAAAATATCAATTTCATATGCACCCACTCAATAAGGAAAAATAAAAGGAATCTAGGGAACATCTAAGAGTAAAATAGGAGAAGAGGTTGGGATGTGATGAATAATCTATTTTTTTCATTTTAAATAAAAGAATTACTTGTGCATGGAGTGACACATGGGTGAGTGGATAATATGAAATTATTAATTAAATTATAATTAGTATTTTGCATAAGATGGACAAATGGAATGAGCCTCAAAGGATATGTAAGAAAAGAGGGTTGAGATTGAGAGCTCACCTTTTTCTCCCTAATGTTGGATGGTTATCATAATGCTCATATTTTTCTTCGTGAGATGGTGTTGAGTTTGGTCTCAATATTTGTTTTTTAACTTTGGAGGTGGGGACCTCATATCCTCTAAAGGAACTACACATTCTGATTTTATAGTTTTATTCTCTCTTCATACAACCCTTTGTAGCTTGGGGGTCCCTGGGTAAAAATAATACTCATTTGGGAGTAGGTAGGGTGGTCAACTAGTAAGTGGAATATATATTTGGAAAAGTATAATTGGAGAAAGATTAGAATTGAAGAATCAACAAGGGAGGATCTTCTACAATATTTTGAAAATTGCTATGTAATTTTGAAATTTATAAAAGTGTTTTGATTATTGAAATTTTGGGAAAATGTTGTATTAGGTTTGAAATTTATGAAAATTTCCAAGGGTATTTTCATATGTTTTAAAGGTTGAGTTTGTTGATTATAACCCTTAGAATAAGCTTCAGGACTAACCTAACCCTTGCAGAAAATCCGAGAGTGAATGATTGTTTAAAAAAAATTCTATAAAGCAAATTTCAATTTAATTTTCCATACAGGACAGAGACACGTGCACCCTATAGCGGTGCAGGTTGTGCACACATGCTATACCATCCATACATAGGATGCATGAATTTTCCTTCATGTATGAGTATTCCCATATCCATGCCATGCACATTCTTGAAGGTGAGTATCTCAGGAGTTGAGCAAGAAAATTTGAGTTTTGGCTTGAAACAAGAAGGGGTTTTATGTGATTATTCTTCTATAATAAGCTGTTGTTATTTTCATACATTGATTGATAAAAATGATATAGGAACATGTTTGAGAGATTGATTAAAGAATATTTAATTTCACGCATGTGATATTGAAAATATTGATTTTGAGTCCTTATTCAATATCTAGATTGCTTGCATTATCAAGTATTGAATTCTCTAAATTGTATACTTATATGATGAACCTTGATACAATTGTAATCCTCTTAAAATTGAGAAAATAAAGGTAACATTGTTATGATTGTATGCATGGGAAAATAGAATTGGTAAAAAGGGATTTTGGTTGCATCAAAAGTATTGATTGATTTGCGTTCTAGTTGAATGTTGTTGAGGCTGATATATGCACTTCAGGTTTGATATTTTGTATTAGAAAACCAACATGACAATTATAATCTTAGTGATTTGAAAAATAGTCATTTTCGGTTGTCTTTATTAATACTTGAGGAAGTTTATATATATTGAAACCAAGTATTGTTGCATAATATAAAGGGACTATTAGTGCCCTATTGAGAATATTATATTATTTTTGTAGAAGGAAACTATGAACCATTGAATTTTTGGTAGAGGCCTAATGATTGTGGTCTAAAGATTTGTCTTGATTAAATTGGTAATTGAGACATCTTTACTACTTGTTAGTTACTCATTAGTTGTGATTGAAATGTTTCACGTGCAGTTGATTTATCCATAAGAATAAGTGCTAGTGTTGTGAATTTGAGAATATATAGGCATACTTAGCATTGTAATGGAAAATACGTGAGTATTGAAATCAATCTTGTACTTTAGTTATTATTATTATTAACCCTCATGGAGTTTACAACTGGATTATATGACCAAGGGGTCAAATTGATAAGTTATCATTGAAATATAGATTATGTATATTATTGGATATACATACATAAACAAAGAGTGAAGCTCAATTGCAAATGTCATATTTTAATTTATTACTCTAATTATTGTAGTGATAAAAAAAATTGGCTTTTGTAAGTTGTGTGTTTTGTTTTAGGTTAACGCCTTAGATGGGAATTGCATTATGAAATTATCAAGTGATTTAGGTGGCCATATAGGGCCATCTCAGAAATGATTATGATATTGGTGTCTTTGGGATCATGATTGATTGGCACATATTTTTGGGCCTTTTCATGTGTTTTTCGATGGTGTTATGCCTAGAAGTTGAGGACCTAACTATAGCTAAAAAAGACACAAAATAAAACACTGAGTGAAAATTGTTAATGTTTATGCCATTATTATAGTTCTTTGCATTTCAATAGATAATAGCATCATAAGAACAAGATCACTGAGAAATACACATTCACAAGAGACACAACATTTATCCTGGGAAACCCTCTAGGGGAAGAAAACCC
>ML810776.1:89832-100223 GCA_009831015.1 Picea engelmannii | reverse complement strand
TTCTTTCCTCTGAATCTAATAAATCTCTCCCCCTTTGTCATGAATGGAAAAGGTATATTTCCATCTGGGGCTGCTCGCCCTGATTGAAATGTCCTCTTATGGTGCTTCCATGTGTACATATAAGACATATAAGATAAGTATTCAAAAGCATTAATTTTGGAGTATAAATAACTCCAAGTCTTTGGCGAAGATACTCAAAGGCTTCCCATGGAAGTGGTTTTGTAAAGATGTCTTCCACTTGTTCTTTTGTGCCCACATACATAACTTTGATGTTCTTTTCTGCAACCTGCTCCTGTAGAAAGTGATACTTGATTGGAATGTGCTTTGTCTTGGAGTGCATCATCGGGTTCTTTGAGATATTGATGGTGCTTGTATTATCACAATATATTGGAATGGGCTCATCATACTCAACTTGTATATCTGTCAAAGTTTGTTTCATCCAAAGAACCTGTGTACAACATGTTGTTGTTGCAATATACTTTGCCTCGACTGTAGATAGAGATATTGATGATTGTTTCTTACTTATCCATGATACTAAACACTCACCCAAGTAGAATGCTTCTCTATGGGTGCTTCATTGGTCATCAATACAACCTGCCCAATATGCATCTGTGTAGGAAATAAGATATAGATCCTTTCCTTTTGGATACCATAATCCAAACTCTTTTGTTCCTTTGAGATATATTAAAATTCTCTTCAATGCTAATACATGTGATTCCTTTGGTGCTTCTTGAAATCGTGCCACCTATCGAACTGCCTGCATTACATCTGGTTTGGATTTTGTCACATATAGTAGGTTTCCAATCATTAACCTGTATTGCCTCTGATCTGTAGACTTTGAATCATCATCTTTGCTTAACTTGCATCTGGTTTGCATGGGAGTGGTAATTGGTTTGCAATCTTCCATTTCGAACCTCTTTAACATTTCTCTGATATACTTGGTTTGAGAAATAAAAATTCCTTGGTTTATTTGATGTATATGAAGTCCCAGAAAGAAGCATAGTTCTCCAAGTAATGAAATTTCAAATTCATTCTTCATATCCTCTGCAAACTACTGGCTTAACCTGTCATCAGCACTACCAAAAATAATATCATCAACATAAAATTCAATTAATAAAATATTACCTTGACTTACCTTGATGTAGAGGTTGTTGTCTGCACTTCCTTTTCTGAACCCTGCCTGCTGTAGATATTTATCTAGTCTAGAGTACCATGCTCTAGGAGCCTGTTTTAGACCATACAAGGCCTTCTTTAATTTGCACACATAGTTTTCATTCTCTAACAACTGAAATCCTTCTGGTTGATCAATGTAGACTTCTTCTTCAAGTTCCCCATTCAAAAAATTGATTTTACATCCATCTGATACACTTTAATATTTTTGGAGCATGCATAAGATAAAAGAAAACATATTTCTTCCATTCTGGCAACTGGGGAAAATGTCTCTTCAAAGTCAATTCCTTCAATCTGTGCATATCCTTTACGTACCAATCTAGATTTGTTTCTTGTAACCTGTCCATCTTCATTCAATTTATTCCTGAAAACCCATTTTGTGCCGATCATATTATTATTCTTTGGTCTTGGAACCAATTCCCAAGTGTCATTTTCCTCTATTTGATCCAATTCTTCATCCATGGCCTTATTCCAAAATTCATCCTTGCTGGCTTCTTCAAAACAGTTTGGTTCAATTGTAGATAAGAGTGCAAGGTATGTTTGTTCTGGTGAACAGATATTTCTTCTAGTCTCAACTCTTGCATCTTTGTTTCCGATAATCTGATCTGAAGGATAATTCTTCTGTACTCATCTGCTAGGTGTCTTTGGAGATACTTGCTAAACTTTCTCTTTTGTTTCTGTCGAATTCTCTTCATCTTCCTCTTCTACTTTTTTTTCATCTTCTGCTTCTTCATCGAAAGACTGTTCCATTGATTCATTTTCTTTTTCCTTTGATTCTGGTCTGTATGTTTCATCAATTGTTTTGTTGATGCTTTCCACAACTTTGTTCAATCTCAGATTGTAACACTTGTAATATTTCCTTGTACTTGAGTAACCAATAAGTAATCCTTTGTCCACATGAGAGTCAAACTTTCCCATTCTGCCATCTTTTCTTTTGATATAGCATTTTCTTCCAAAAACTCTGAAGTGCTTCGCATTTGTTGGTCTTCCTTTCCATGGCTCGTAAGGATTTTTGTCGGTGTTGTTTCTGAGAATTAATCTATTTTGAATGTGAATTGTTGTATGCACTACCTATGTCCAAAAAATATATGTCAATTTTGAATCCATTATCATTGTTCGATCCATTTCCTGTACTGTCCTATTCTTTCTTTCAACGCCTCCATTCTATTGAGGTGTCCTAGCAACGAAGAATTGCCTTTTTATTCCATGATTGCTACAATAGTCCCTAAATTACTTTGAGATGAATTCTCCTCCATTATCAAATATCAAGCATTTGATTCTTGAATCCATCTCATTTTCAACCATTTCCTTGTAGATCTTTAAGTTTTCAAAAGCTTCTGACTTATTCTTGAGAAAGAAAAATGCAGTGATTCTTGTATAATCATCAACTAATAACATAAAGTATCTCTCACCTTTTAATCCATTTGTTGTAGTTGGTCCAACTAGATTAGTATGCACAATTTCCAGTGGTCTTGTCGTTGAATATTCCTTTGATTTGAACCTGGTCTTTGTTTGCTTTCCTTGTTGACAATGCTTGCATAAAGTGTTGGTTGGTTTCCTAGTCTGGGGCATTTCTCTGATTGCTTCTATTTTGCTGACTTTGATAAGGTTATCAAAATTCATGTGACCCATTCTTCTATGCCATAGCCAACTTTCATCTTCCTTTCCTAGACAACATTTTTCATTTCCAATTTTTGTCAACACATATATGTTGCTTGTAGTTCTTGCAGTTGTAGCAACCAATTTCCCTGAACCTTCTTTTCTTATCTCACACTTTTGTGAATCGAAAGTAACTTTATGACCTTGGTCACACATTTGACTCACACTTAGAAGATTATGTTTCATATCTTCTACCAGTAGAATATTTTTTTCCTTTTTGATGCAGGAGCATCGTATGCAAGCCAACAAAGAAAGCACAAAGGCAAAGACAACTGGAAATGCACCAATGCACATTTTGAATGCATTTTGAATTTGAATAATAGAGCATCAATGTAATATCTAGGGCAGTGTATTCACATTTATGTTTTGAATATTGTAAACAGATCTTGAGTGTTTCTCTCATCTGTCGGATATGAAGGCATTTATTTGTATTGAATGTTAAGCATGTAGATTTTAATTTGATTAGATACATTAGAGTTGTAGGAGGAAAAACTCGTAAAAAGACACCCTCGCTTGTATCAATGAAAGATTCCCATTGTAAGTTGTAGAGTGGTAGAGGAGAGCATAGAGAAGAGAAGAGATTGTAGGATTGTATAAGAAGATAGTTGTTTCTATTTAACCCATGTACAGGAGCACTGGAATTAATATAAGATAGCTTTGATTCCATTTCATGGTGTTATTATGCTTACTATTTACATCTGTTGAATGGTGTGTTTACAGTGGTTTTGTTTCTCTGTTTATGCATTTGTTTCAATGCTGT
The DNA here is from genome assembly GCA_009831015.1 of Picea engelmannii. Taxonomy (NCBI): domain Eukaryota; kingdom Viridiplantae; phylum Streptophyta; class Pinopsida; order Pinales; family Pinaceae; genus Picea; species Picea engelmannii. The sequence continues at coordinate 96,634 of ML810776.1, read as the reverse complement.
ATTGTTTGTATGATTTCACGTTAGCGCATGAAGTCTGAGAGAAGGGAAGAATGAGTTTTAATTGTTTCTCTTCCTGAGAATTTCTGCAAGGAGTGTAGTGAACATTCACAAGGTGTGTGTTGACAAGGGTCTAAGTCTTATCTCAAAAAGCTCATGAGGGATACTGTTGATCTCATACCATCATAAGTGAAGGATAGCACAGAGCCATGAAAGGAGTGCACAGGTTGGGTGAAGCTTTAGAATTTATCAACCAAAGGAGAAGGTTGAAGGATTTATGTCGCAGGAGTGCACATAGTAGAAGGGTCAAATAACCAGAGGTTATTTGTGAATTCTGCAAGGAGTGAATGCATGAAACCTTTTGGAATCCTTGAGTTGCAGGTGAAATATTAGGAAGGAAAGAACCTTGAAGAGTTCAAGGGAAGGAAAGTGTCAAAGTCACCCAATAGAAATAAAGCTCAGAAGGATGATGCTAGAGTGTTTGGCGAAGGAATATTGGAAGTTGGGACGGATGGTGGAAACACTTCGAGGAGAAGTGTTGATTTTATGGTGTCCGTTGGATCTCGTATACTAGTGGGAAGATTAAGGTCGAGTGTTTTTTCGCACTCACAAGATCAAGAGGAATAGAGGCTGTTGGATTTGGATCCATGAGAATCTTTGATCTCACAGCTTGAATTTCGTTGTTTCAGAATTCAGGAAGTGGAGGAAGATGTGACTTGGAGTCGAGAGTCGTGAACTCCCGATTCGTGAAGTCTCAATCAAATCAAGACTATCAGATCACGAGGAGCTCAGAGTCGTTGATCTATGGCAAGGGGTTATTACAGTTTCAAAAGTTGGTGAAAGGAGTCGTTGCATTGTAAATCGCCGGTAAGAGAAATCCTGAGGTGCCAAAGTGTTTTTGGGCCCCAGTTCATAGCTGGATGTCACATCAAGAAAATTTAGAGGGAGGATTCAGAGATCCATTAACCTTTTCAAGTTTCGGGGATTGAAGAGATAGAATGACTTACATTCTGATTCGTGAAGTCACGAAGCCTGAAACACCTTTTCAAAAAAGGTTGTGTTCATATCAGTGATCACGTGAGCGAGAGTTAGAGCCTCATGTTTGTCTGCGTAGGCATAACTCATAAGGACCTGTGGATACAAATTTGTGTGTGTGTGTGTGTGATTTCTCATGGGCAAATCAAAGAGTCAATTTGACTCATGGGGATATTAAGAACGATCCTAAGACCAGGAGGTCATGCAGAACCTGCTGAGGTAGGGGGGGGTCTACGCCAGGTGGTATTAGAGACTCAATTTTCTTTTTGTTTTCTGCAAGGAACAAATTGAAACTGCTGCCAAGAAGGAGATAAAGACCAATACCTGATCTAGTCATGGAAAGGGAGATGCGAGAAATCTGTGCTCGATTATATGCTATGGAGAGAGCACAAAGACAAATAGTTGATGCGGGAGATGTCAGTGAAGATGAAAGAGAAAATGAGGCTGGAGCTTAAGAAGAAGTCACAACTAAGTACGTTGCAGAAGAATGTATATTCAGAGTTGTTGCAAGGATAGGTGCAAGAGAAAAAATGGACATTCCAATGTATGAAGGCAACTTAGACATTGAGGAGCTGCTAGATTGGTTTAGAGATCTAGATAAATACTTCGACTATGAGGATGTCGAGGAAGATAAGAAAGTCAAACATGCCGTCACTAGACTTAAAGGGAATGCAACACTGTGGTGGGATGAACTGCAGGCTGATAGGCATTGCAAAGGCAAGAAAAGAATCAAAAGTTGGGATAGAATGGTTGTCAAAATTAAAGCCAAGTTTATACCCAAAGATTATCAAATCAATCTATTTCGAAGAATGCAGAATTTGAGACAGAAGATGATGACAGTGAAGGAGTACACTGAAGAGTTCTACAGGATAAACATTAGAGCAGGTCATCATGAAAGTGATGATGAAAAGGTCTCCAGATACATGAATGGTCTAAGATATGACATTCAAGATGAGATGAGCATGATGACAATCATAAATGTGGAAGATGCTTATCAAATGGACCTGAAAGCTGAAGAGAAATTGGCCCAAAATCAAGGTCAAATAGGTCGAGGTAGAAGTAAAAGCAGAGGAAAAGAAATTGTCCATGATAGAACTCAGAAGCCCAAGGATGAAGAAAATAAACCTCATACTCACCCTGAAAGAGGAGGAAGTTCATAGGGGAGGAAATATGCCGACATAAACACTTTTTTGCGTGCAAGAGGAAGAGGTAGAGGAGGTGAGATAAAATGTTTTGTCTGTGGAAAGATCAGACATAAATATTTCAAATGTCATGATAGGAAAAGAAATGGAGGTGAAGCTCACATTTCCGAAGCACAAAGGTGAGATGTTGAGGCAGAAGATGCAGAAGGTGGAAGGTCCTTAATGATGAGGAAAATTCTCTTGAAGCCAGAGAAGGAGATAGAAAATCCAGTCCAAAGGAACAGTTTGTTCAGAACTACTTGCAAGACCAAGGACAGAGTATGCAAGGTAATAGTGGACAGTGGGAGCATAGATAATCTAGTATCCACATAAATGGTGGAGAAGCTGGAATTGGATACTGTTGCACATTCGAGCCCATATAAAGTCTCGTGGTTACAAAAGGGACATCAGGAAACTATCACTAAACAATTTTTAGTTGGATTTAAAATAGGGGGATATAAGGATGAAATTTTATGTGATGTTATTCCCATGGATGTCTGTCATCTTTTGTTTGGAAGACTGTGGCAATATGACATAAATTTTGTTCATGATGGGAGAAAGAACACATATACCTTGGAGAAGAATGGTAGAACACATATGTTGCTGCCAATTAAGGAGAAAGGAAGTGAAAATAGAGAAGAGAAATACTATACTTCTCATGAGTGGGAAGGATCTTCTTGAGGAAGTCAAGAAAGAAGAGGAAATGCAGTTTGTCGTGATAAGAAAACCCAAAGTCATCTTGACCAATACCAAGATAGATGATATACCTGAGGAAATTCAAGAACTGCTGGAAGAGTTCGTTGATATTGTAGTGGATGAATTGCCTTGTTTGTTGCCACCTATCAGGAGCATAAGTCATCATATCAATATTATACCTAGAGCGAGTTTACCAAACAAAGTAGTGTATAGACTAACGTTGTAGGAGAATGAAGAGGTTAAGAAGCAATTCCAAGATTTGATGGACAAAGGGTTGGTCAGAGAAAGTTTGAGTCCATGCATTGTTTCGACAGTGTTAAGTACGAAGAAATATGGTGGATGGAGAATGTGTACAGACTCGAGGGCTATAAACAAAATCACCATCCGGTATAGATTTCCTTTACCCAAGATGGATGACTTGATGGATTGCTTGAGTGGATCAGAGTTGTTTTCAAAGACTGATTTGAAAAGAGGATATCACCATATTAGAATGAGGGAAGGTGATGAATGGAAGACAACATTCAAGAAGAATGAAGGGTTGTATGAATGGCTTGTCATGCCATTTGGCTTGATGAATGAACAAAATACTTTTATGAGACTGATGAACGAAGTCTTGAAAGATCTCATTGGAAAATTTGTAATCGTATATCTTGATGATATACTAATATTTAGTAACACTTAAGGAGAACATCTCAAGAATTTAGCTGCAGTGATGAGGAGGTTACAACAAGAGAAGTTGTTGATCAATTTGAAGAAGCCGTCTTTTATGAAGACATAACTCATTTAATTGGGTTTTGTAATCTCTTAGAATGAATTGAAGAGGGATCTGGAGAAGGTAGAAGCAATCATGGATTGGCCATCACCAAAGAGTATCTTTGAAGTTCAAAGCTTCCATGGATTGGATAGATTTTATAGGAAGTTCATCAGGGATTTCAGTGGGATATGTGCACCGATGATGGACACAGTCAAGAAAAGACACAAATATTTTCATTGGACAAAGGAAGTGGAGAAAAGTTTCAAGTTGATGAAGGAGAAAATAACTGGACAACCAGTTCTAGTTCTACCAGATTTCAGCAAGACATTTCAAGTCAGGTGTGACACAAGTGGATTTGTGATTGGAGCAATCTTGAGCCAAGACAACAGGCCAATTGCATACTTCAGTGAGAAGCTGAATGAAACCAAGCAAAAAATGGAGTWTKYCWTGTATAGCGATAACAAATGGAGTTTGTCTTGTATAGCGATAACCATGCTTATGMAGTCATACATGCGTTGAAAAAATGGAGACATTACTTGGTTTCGAAGGAGTTTGTCTTGTATAGCGATAACCATGCTTTACAATTCATAACTCGACATGAAAAATTGAACCAGAAGCATGCAAAATGGGTTGAATATATGCATGAATTTTACTTTTGTTATAAAGCATATTTATGGAACTGCTAACAAAGTTGTTGATGCTTTGAGTAGGAAATGTTTGATTCTGTAGGAGTTCAGAGTAAGGACCTTAGGTTTTGATAACCTCAAGGAAATGTACAAAGATGATGCAGATTTTAAAGAAGCTTATGAAGCATGTGAGAATCCAGTTCTCAGAGATAGAATCCAATGGACTGAGTATATGATTCAGGATGGACTACTATTCAGGGGTAATCAATTGTGTATAACGAAGAGTTTTATGAGAGAGAATGTTCCGAAGGAAAAACATAGTGGAGGATTAGATGGACATTTTGGCCATGAAAAAACATTCGCACAATTGAATGGCTTGTATTATTGGCTAGGGATGAGAACAAATGTCAAGAAGTTAGTGAACAAGTACAGAATTTGTCAGCACACAAAGGGGAAAAGACAAAATACAGGGTAGTATCATCCATTTCCAGTACCAGAGAGGCCATGGGATGTGGTAAGCATGGATTTTATGTTAGGACTGCCAAGGACGCAAAGAGGTTGTGACTCAATATTTGTGGTCGTCGATAGATTTCTAAAATGTCACATTTCATTCCATGTCAGAAAACTAGTGACGCAACACATGTTGCCAATCTGTTTTTCAAATAAGTTGTTAGACTTCACGGCTTACCTAAGAGTATTGTATCGTATAGGGATACCAAATTTGTTGGTCATTTCTAGAGGACCCTATGGAAAAATATGGGGACTAATTTATTTTTTAGCTCAACATATCATCCTCAAATGGATGGATAGACTGAGGTAGTGAACTGGAGTTTGGGAGATTTATTGAGAAGTTTGGTGGATGAACATCATAGTCAGTGGGATCAGATTCTGCCACAAGTGGAATTTGCATACAACAATTCACCAAATAGGAGTACAAGACAAAGCCCATTCCAGATAATGTATGGAATGCAACCGAGAGGAGTATCTGAGTTGAGAGACTTAGAGCAGAGTGAATTTAGGAGTGATAGTGCAGAGGATTTTGTAGTAGAAATGAAAGAGCTCCACAGTAAAATTAGAGAGCGATTGGAGAATTCCAACCAGGAATACAAGTGCAGAGAAGATCAACACTGTAGAGAACTTTAGTTTGAAGTAGGTTATTTGGTTTTAGCACATCTCGGAAAGGAAAGGTTCCCAAGGGGAACATATAATAAGTTGAAGATGAAGAAAATTGGACCGTGTAAGATCATAAGAAAGTTTGAGGAAAATGCTTATGAGATTGAATTGTTGAATGGGGTAGGGATATCGCCCATATTCAACATAGAAGATATGTATCCTTACAAAAAATATGAACCAGAGAGATCAAAAGATCAGAAAGAAGTTAAATGGGTTAAGAAAATGCCTGTAGCTGAAAATCCATAGATGGAAAAGATTAGTGATCAAAGAATTGGAAAGAAGACCCGAAGGAAGACATACTTCTTATATTTGGTCAAATGGAAAGGACACTCGATTGAATATGTCAGTTGGGAAAGTGAAGCAGATATCTAGAGACATGGACAGACGGTACAGGAGCTCATGAATAGGAGTTCATGAATTTTTCATCCAAGGGAGTATGATGCAGGAGCATCGTATGCAATCTAGCAAAGCAAGCACAAAGGCAAATACAACTGGAAATGAACCAACGCACATTTTGAGCATGTTTTGAATTTGAATAATAGAGCATTAATGTAATAGCTAGGGGAGCGTATTCACATTTATGTTTTGGACATTATAAATAGATCTTGAGAGTTTCTCTCATCTATCGGATATGAAGGCATTTATTTGTATTGAATGCTAAGTAGGTAGATTTTAATTTGATTAGATATCTTAGAGCTGTAGGAGAAAAAACTCGTAAAAATACACCCTCGCTTGTATCAGTGAAAGATTCCCATTGTAAGTTGTAGAGCGGTAGAGGAGAGCATAGAGAACAACATATATTGTAGGATTGTATAAGGAGATAGTTGTTTCTATTTGACCCATGTAAAGGAGCACTGGAATTAATATAATATATATTTGATTCCATTTCATGGTGTTATTATGCTTACTATTTACATCTTTTGAATGGTGTGTTTATAGTTGTTTTGTTTCTTTGTTTATGCATTTGTTTCAATGTTGTGTTGTGTGTATGATTTCACGTTAACGTATGAAGTCTGAGAGAAGGGAAGAATGAGTTTCAATTGTTTCTCTTCTTGAGAATTCCTGCAAGGAGTGTAGTGAACATCCGCAAGGTGTGCATTGACAAGGGTCTAAGTCTTATCTCAAAAAGCTCAAGAGGGATACCATTGATCTCATACCAGCAGAAGTGTAGGATAACACAAATCTGTGCAAGGAGTGTGCAGGATGGGTGAATCTTTATACTTTATCAACCAAAGGAGAAGGTTCAAGGATTTATGTCGCAGGAGTGAACAGAGTAGAAGGGTCAAATAACCAGAGGTTATTTGTGAATGCCGCAAGGAGTGTGTGCAGGAAACCTTTTG